>PVJD01007292.1:0-86383 GCA_004026545.1 Mormoops blainvillei | reverse complement strand
TATCTTTCCAAATAGCAATGCAGCTCTTGTGACTTTTGCTATTATATTACTATTATATATATTTCTTTTCCCTCTTTTTTTAATGTTTTGGTTCTTTTTATTGTATTCTTTTTCTATTACAATGTATCCCCCTTACACCCTTTTCCATCTACACAGCTCCCCTTCCCACTCGAAGTCATCACACTGTTGTCAGTGTCCATAGGTTCTTTTTTTTTTTCCACTCAATCCCTCCACTCCCAGAACCCCCTATCCCTATCCCCACCCCCCAGTAGTCAGCTTGCTGTCTGTGGAGCTGTCTCTATTTTGCTTGTTACTTCAGTTTATTCATTAGATGCCACATGAGTGTAGTCATATGGCATTTATCCTTCTCTGACAGGCTTATTTCACTTAGCATAAAGTTCTCCAGGTCTATCCATGCTGTCGCAAAGGGTAAAATCTTCTTTACAGCAGAGTAGTAGTCCATTGTGTAAGTGTATCATAGCTGTTTTATCCACTCATCTACTGATGGACAGTTGGGCTGCTTCGGATTCTTGGCTATTGTAAATAAAGCTGCAATAAACATAAGGGTGCATATATTCTTTTGAATTAGTGTTACAGGTTTCTTCAATAACTTCCCAGAACTGGAATTTCTGGGTTATAAGCAGTTCTATTTTTAATGTTTTGAGGTAGTTCCATAATGCTTTCCACAGAGGCTGTACCAATCTGCATTCCCACTGACAGCGCACAGGAGTTCCCCTTTCTCCACATCTTGCCAGCACTTGCTTGTTGATTTATTGATGACAGCCATCTGAAAGATGTGATGTGATATCTCATTGTGGTTTTAATTTACATTTCTCTGATGATTAGTGACGTTGAGCATCTTTTCATGTCTATTGGCCATCTGTGTGTCCTGTTTTGATGAGTGTATTAAGGCCCTTTGCCCATATTTTAAATTGAATTGTTGCTTTGGTGTTGAGATTTTAAAAGTTCTTTATAAATTTTGGATAAACTCCTTGTCACATTTATCAGTGAACATATTCTCCTATTCAGTGGGTTGTCTTTTCATTTTGTCGATAGTTTTCTTTGCTGTGAAAAATCTTTTTAGTTTGACATAGTCCCATTTGTTTATCTTTTTTCTTCTGTTTCCCTTGCCTAGGGAGATATATCAGAAAAAATATTGCAATGAGAAATGTCCAAGATTTTAGTGCTATGTTTTCTTCTAAGATTTTATGGTTTCAAGTCTAACATTTAAGTCTTTAATCCATTTTAAGTTTAATCTCATGTGTGGAATGTAAGAAGGTGGACTAGCTATATTTTTTTGCACATATCTGCTCGATTTTCCCAACACCTATTTTTAAAAATAAACTATCTTTAGCCCATTGCATCTTCTTGCTTTGTCTGTCAAATTTAATTGACTATAAAGGCATGGGTATATTTCTGGACTCTCTATTCTGTTTCATTGAACTATATGCATTTTTTTATGCCAGTACCATGCTTTTTTGATTACTGTGGCCTAATAGTACAGTTTGATATTAGACCGTGTGACCTCTTACTTTGTTTTCCTTTCTCAAGATCTCAGTTGCTATTTAGGGTCTTTTTGTGTTTCCATGTAAATTTTTGGAATATTTGTTCTAGTTCTATGAAATGCATCATTGGTATTTTAATAGGAATTGCACTGAATCTATAAATTGCTTTGGGTAATATGGACATTTTAATGATGTTAATTCTTCCTGTCCATGAACACAGTATATGCTTCCACTTATTTGTATCTTCTTCAATTTCTTTCTTCAATATCTTATAATTTCCAAATACAAGACTTTTATATTCTTGGTGAAATTTATTCCTAGGTATTTTATTCTTTTTGAAACAATTGTAAATGGGATCATTTTCTTAATTTCACTTCCTGACAGTTCATTATTGGCGTATAAACACACAACTGATATCTGGATATTAATTTTTTATCCTGCTACTTTACTGAATTCATTTATCAGTTATAGTAGTTTCTTAGTGGAATCTTTAGGGTTCTCTATATACAATATAAAGCCATCTACATATAATGACAACTTTACTTCTTCCTTTATAATTTAGATGCATTTTATTTCTTCTTCTTGTCTGCTTGCTGAAGCTAGGACTTCCAGTGTTATGTTGAATAAGAGTAGTGAAAGCAGGAATCCCTGTCTTGTTTCCAGTCATAAGGGGAACACTTGTAGTTTTTACCCATTAAGTATAATGTTGGCAGTGGGTAAGTCCTATATGCTCTTTATTATGTTTAGGTATGTTCCCTCTATTCCCTGTTTGTTGTTTATCATAGATGGGTGCTGAATTTGATCAAATGCTTTTCCTACATGTATTCACATGATCTTGTCATTTATATCCTTCATTTGTTTATGTGGTGTATTATGCTTATTGATTTGTAGATGTTGTAAGCATCTTGCATTCCAAAAATAAATTCCACTTTGTCATGGTGTAAGATTTTTTTGAGGTATTACTGTATTCATTTTAATAATATTTTGTTAGGGATTTTAGTATCTCTGATCATCAGGGATATTGGCCTATAATTTTCTTTCTCTGTAGTGTCTTTATCTGGTTTTGGAATAAGGATAATGCTGGCTTCATAAAATGAGGTTGGGAGTTTTCCCTCTTCTTGGATTTTTTGGAACAGTTTGATTAGAGATGCTAGATCTTCTTTGAATGTTTGGTGAAACTTATCTATGAAGCCATCCAGTCCAGGGCTTTTGTTTGTTGGGAGTTTTTTTATTACTGCTTCAATTCAGTAATTTTAATCTACCTATTCAGATTCTCTGTTTCATCCTGATTTAGTTTTGGAAGATTATATGTTTCTAGGAATTCATCCATTTTGTCCAGGTTATCCAATTTGTTGGCATAGAGTTGTTCATAACATTTTATTACAATCCTTTGTATATCTTTTATGTCAGTTGTTACTTCTCTTTCATTTCTGCTTTCATTTATTTGGGTCCTCTATCTCTTTTTTTTTTTTTTTCTTGGTAAGTCTGGTTAAAGGTTTGTCAATCTTATTTATCTTTTCAAAGAACCAGCTCTTGGATTTATTGATCTTTTGCATTTTTTTAGACTCTATTTCTGTTCTGATCTGTATTATTTCCCTTTTTCTACTCATTTTTGGCTTTGCTTCTTGTTCTTTTTCAAGTTCCTTTAAGTATAAAGTTAGAGTGTTCCTTTGAGGTTTTTCTTTTTCCTTGACATAGGCTTGTAATGCTATGAATTTCCCTCTAAGGATAGCTTTCCCTCTGCTCCATAGATTTTTGGGTTGCTGTGTTCTCATTTCCATTTGTTTCAAGGCATCATTTATTTCTTCCTTGATCTCATTGTTGACCTGTTCATTGTTTAATAACATGTTATTTAGCCTCCATGTCCTTGTGTATTTTTCAGTTTTCTTCTTGTGATTGATTCCTAGTTTGATAACATTATGGTCAGAAAAGATACTTATATCATTTCAATCTTCTTAAATTTATTGAGACTTTGTTTCCTAACATGCGGCCTATCCTAGAAAATGTTCCATGTGGGTTTGAAAAGAATCTATATTCCTCTTCTTTAGGGCGAAATGCTCTGAAGATGTTAATTAAATCCATTAGATCTTGTGTATCCTTTAAAATTGCCATCTCCTTGTTGATTTTCTGTCTAGATGAACTATCCTTTGATGTCGATAGGGTGTGAAAATTCCCTACATATTAAGGTGCTTCTATGCCCATAAATGTTTACTAGGTTATGTCTTCCTGTTGGATTGTTCCTTTTATCCTTATGTAGTGTCCTTCTTTGTCTCTTACTATATAGCCTTGCCTTTGAAGTCTATTTTGGCAGAAATAATTATTGCTACCCCAGCTTTTCTTCCCGTTTTCACTTGCATGAAATATCTTTTCCAGACCTTTAGTTTTGTTTGGTCTTTGTGCATCTTTTATTCTGCCGTGGTTTTCATGTAGACACCATATATATATATAGGTCTTGTTGTCTTATCCACTAAGCTGTCCTATGTATTTGATTGGAGTATTTAAGCTATTTACATTTAAAGTGATTATTGATAGATATGTATTTATTGTCATTTTTTCTGAACTCGTGTATCTGTTTTTTTTCTTTTTCTTCTTCACCTTAAAGCCAGCCCTTTAATATTTGTTGTAATTCTGTTTTCCTGGTAACAAATTCCTTTAGCTTTTTCTTCTCTGGGAAGATCTTCATTTCTCTGTCAATTTTAAATGATAGCCTTGGTTGTAGGTTCTTGCTTTTTATTGTAGAATATTTCATGAAAATTCCTTCTGGCCTGAAATGCTTCTGTTGAAAAATCAAATTACAGTCTTATAGGAGCTCCCTTATAGGTAACAAACTGCCTTCCTCTTAAAGTTTTTACGATTCTCTCCTTGTGTTTAACCTTTGCCAATTTAATTATGCTGTGTCTTGGTGTAGGTCTCTTTGGATCTATCTTGTTTGGGACTCTCTGCTTCCTGGACTTGTGTGTCTTTTTCCATCACCAGGTCAAGGAGGTTTTGGGTCATTATTTCTTCAAATAGGCTCTCAATCTCTTACTCTCTCTTTTCTGCTGTGCTGCCCCAATGATGTAGATGTCATTGTACTTCCTGTTGTCCCAAGGTCCCTTAAGCTATCCATATTTCATTTATTTGCTGCTCTGATTAGGTGTTTTTCTTCTTACCTTGTCTTCCAAATCACTGAGTTGATGCTATGCTTCATCTAACCTACAATATATTCCTTCCAATGCATTACTTATTTCAGGTATTGCAAACTTTATTTCTGAATGGTCCTTTTTTATAGTTTCTATATCATTTTTCATGCTGCTAAGCATCCTTATAATCATTACTTTGAACTTTGTATCTGATAAATTGCTTGCCTCTATTTCATTTGGATTTTCTTCCGGAGAATTCTCTTGCTCTCTCATTTGGGGCCTGTTTCTTTTTCTTTCCATTTTGGCTGCCCCTTTGCATTTATTCCTAAGCATTTTACATGTATTATTTCATTTAAATCTCTCAGCGACCCTGTAAAGTATGGAGTATTATTCTAATATTAATTACCTCATTGAAAAATTAAGAAAAATGAGGCACAAAATAGTTAATAACCGGTACAGTGTTACAGAGTTTACATGAAGTGAAACCAAGGTCAAGGACCTAGATGATCTTATGCAGATATCCTGCTTTTAGTAACACATTATGGTGCTTTCCATATACTAAGCTAGGCCCTAAGGCTGTAATGTGCAATTGAGAGTATGAACTCTGGAGTTAGACAAATTTTGGTTTGGATCCAATCTATGTAATTTGTGTAGCTTGAGAAAAGCATTAAAACCCTTAATGTTAATTTTCTCAATTTTAAAAAGGGAATAGTAATATTAAACTCAGGGTAATTAAAGAAGTAAAATTAAAGGACACAGCTACTCAGGGACTTAAATACCAAATATTTTTTTAGCTTCATTGTCAGTTACTTAAGGCATGTATTGTACCTTTATTTCTCTATAGTTCACAGTTGTTTGTGTTTGTAGTTAATAAATGGAACAACTTTGTGTATCCAGTAACCCTACTCTATACCATTTTGCTTTAAGAATCAGTGTGTGATTAGATAAGGAATATATTTCATGGTTCATTAGAGATCTCTGAAGAGGCTTATTCTCTCACATTTTTTTTTTGTTTGTTTTACCTTTTTGAGATTTGTGATTAAGTTAAGTCTTTGCAGACTAGAGCTAAGGTAATCTGCATTCAGAGTGCCACAGTGTGTATTGCCGGTATCTAGTAGCAGCCTTGGAACTGATGAAACTGTTCAGCATTAATTATTTTTAATAATATCTCTCCTGCTTCCTTAGTCTTCATCTTATCTTCTGAGGCTACTGTGCTTTTCAGCTTCTTGGAGCAGTTTAGTAGAGAGCTGCTGGTAATATAATTAGGAACCACTTTCTGAAGACTCTCCCTAACAGCTTCAGCATCAAGATCAAGACTCATGACTACTTGGAAAGTGGCACAGCTGACGTATAAGACTCTCAACACAAATATTTAGCCTTGGCTGATGTGGCTCCGTGGGTTGGAGCATTGTCCCATAACCAAAAGGTTGAGGGCTCAATCTCTGGTTGGGTGCATACAGAAGGCAACCAATCAATGTTTCTCTTTCACATCGCTGTTTCTACCTCTCCCTTACTCTCTCTCTTTCTCAATGAAATCAATGAAAAAATGTCCTCAGGTGAGGATAAAAAATAAATAAATGTTTAGAGCTTACTATGAGAATAAAGTTTGGACTCCTTAACTGAGCATTTCTGGGTTGCAACAGTCTGGTTTCAGCCTAATATTTCAGCTTTATTTACTACTGCTTCTTCATAAATTTCCTATACTGAACTGCCAAACTAAATGATTAGTTATTTTTAATAACTGCATGGCACTTTCTTGCCTTCCTATCTCTGTTTATGTACTGGCATTTTCCTGGTACACTAGTCACTCCTTTAAAATCAGTACCCCATTCCTTGAGACTCAAATACTATGTCCCCTAGAAAGCCTTTCTGGGTCATACCAGATAAAAATAATATCTCCTTCCTTTGAAATACTAGATCATGTAAGGGCATTATTCATTAGATATTCATCACACATACTTTGGCATCTACTATGTGCCAATCACAATATTAGATAATAGAGATACAGGGTTAAACAGTACATATGCTGCCCTTATCTTCATGGAACTTAGCTTACTTCATCTTGCAGTGGAATTAGCTGGGCATTTGTTTATTTGCTGTAAGTAATTTATCTTTGCATTCTCTATTGTCCCTAGAATGTTATGGGCTTTTAATAAACATTTAAGTAACATTTGCTAAAAAAATTAATGGAGTTTTAGAAATCAATGGATTTTGTTTTCATAGGTCTAGATAAAATATTTCTTTTCATTTTGCTCCTGCTCTTGTATTAATACAATTATACATAAACTCAGTTATAATGTTTATGTGTTTGTGGAAGTGTGTGTAGATTTAGGAATGTGGGCAATAGTAAGGCTTTTCATTTTTTATTTAGGTAGTTTTGCCTATTTTAAAATATTACTCAATAATTGAGTTTTATGTGCAGAAGGTCAAACACGTCTGCAGAATGCTCAGAATTTCAGATGATAACTTTCAGTATTTGTGACAGGAAAACCTCAGTGGAGTTGAAGAGAGGGTTCAAGAATATGTTAGAGTGAAATTGGTTTGGTAAATGTAATGAGACCACTTACACTCAGGGATTTGAGACACTGAGTGAAAAAAGTTGGGTGAGTGCAAATTATTATTTTTATATTCTACACATATACCCTATAATAATAACAAGTGAAAATATCCAGTTTCATTTTAGCATAGCTGGTATTTTTTTCTGTAGTAATTGCAGGGTTATTATTTGGGTTATCCAGAAGGCAGATAGTATTGAGGGAAAAGATGTGCTCCTAAATTAGTGTTACTTACTATCAGTGACAGGTAGCCAGAGGTGACTTTTTTTGCAATTTTAAAGTATAAAAGTATGACCATATTTTTAAAAAGTGTACCAACATATGCAGATATATAGGAGCTGGTCCTAAACCCCACATTTCAGTGGAAATAAGACCAGTCCGCAAACACATTTGTTTCTCTTTGACTTCAGGAATTTCAGCAATAGTAGATTCTAGTGTCTTTGACCCCATTATCAAATCCGTGTTCTGAAACTGACATGTCTTCCAGAAAGTCCTCATTCGCCCAGATATGACTCCCTGCTGAGTCCACCATAGGCTCACATTCTCAAGGCCGGTTCTGATGGAGCCGTGTTTAATGCCCGCTGTGACACTGCCAGCAGAATCAGCTTGAGCAAGCTCTTTGCCCTCTTAACCCACTAATTCCAGTTCTGCACGTTGCTTTCAGACCCTGCCCATCCTTTTTCCTCTGAATGACTCTGCGTACTGAAAATGCCCTAAATGCAAAAAAAGGTTAACAATATCCACCATGCAGGGCTGTTGGGAAAATGAAATAAAATGATATCAGGACTCCTTTGATAGCAGGTAATATTTATACCAGTATCAAATAATACAGAGGCTTTTGCTAGGCCTAGAAAGAAGCCACCTTTTACGTAGTTGAGGTACTGTAAACAAGCTGAATCCAGGCAGGGAAATGTATTATTTGTGAAGGGCTCTTCACAGAAGTCAACAGAAGAAGAACAAGACATGTAGATATTTAACAAACGGTTTAGTTCTTTGTAAGGTCTATGGGATCTGGAGAATGAGGAAAGATATGCGATCGTGGAAATATAAATTGAAAAGGGAAAAGGTTAGATTTATGAGGGCTTACACTCCACAAGAGAAATGTGAAAGGAAAAACTACTTAAGGATGTGGGTCTTTTCTAACATCTAAATGAGTGGTGTTGAGAGGATATTTCAGATGCTTCTTACGAAAGGTAACAGTGGAGGTAACCAAAAATAATATCTGAAACCAAGTGTTTAGAATCAGTTTACAAGAAGAATGATTGAAGGTTACTCATGAAGCTCTGCATGGTAAGAGATTGAAACATTTTAGCAAGAAGAGGAAAGTGGACCATAGACTTGGTTGGGAATAAGGGCAAGAATGAATAAAGCTCTTGTGTTGCTAAGAAGATGAGGCCTTCCTTTAATATAATATCATAACATAATACTATGATAAACATATTTTTCAAAATCTGGAACAATTTTTCAGGTTCATAAGAAGGAAAACAAATTATTTTTATAATGTTAAAATATGGAAGTAATCTTGGCATGCAAAAGGGGAGCAAATATCCATTTGTCCCTTCAAATGTCTCAAATATTTTGAAATCTATTTTATAAAAGTAGTGTGATATGTTTATAAAGTGATAATAAAAAAATAGTTTCAGGAAAAAAGAAAATCAAAGACCCAAAAGGACAAAACAGAGACCCAAGCATAGAAGAATTCAATTCCAGTGGAGATAGAAAAATAATGATAATGAGAATCTAATTACATAAAAACGAAAGAAAAATAAGTGCATCTCACAGTGAGAAATTAAACAAACCTCTACCCAATGGATTTTTAAGTACATAAGAGGATGATAAGAATGGAGTTGGAATATTACATGAGCCTGTCAAAATTGTGCCAAAAAAGGAAGTGTGGATAATGGAAACTTTCTTTGCAGAACTGTTTCAGTGAGAGGAACAAGATATGTGCTAATGTCAACCAAGAAGTTAAGGAACAAAGATTTTATAATTATTCTTTTGATTTGAATGGTGAGTAAAGGCCTCTAATCATTGGCATAGGAAAATTCTTTTGAGACATGTATTCTCAATTGTAAGCTGTATAAGGATTTTAACACTACCCAAGAAATCTTCTGATCTATGGGAGTGAGGTCATAAAACCGGAATAAGTTATTTGTGCTTGTCCTCTACTTTGTATTTCTATTCTCAACCTTGGCAATCTCTCCCAGACTCTCTGACCCTGGTCTACTCCCTTTAATCAACATGACACATCGTTACCAGATTAATCTACCAGATTAATTTACTTGACTAGTCTACCTGATTAATGCTACCTGATTAATGATTCTGAAGGTCAAACCTATAATACTGCTGCTCCCTTCACGAACCTTTAAATGTCTCCCTAGCATTACAGTGTCAAATGCGAACTCATTCACCTAATCCACCCTGTTACTACATAGATACCCCCAAGCCTCTTTTACACACACTCTGCTGGAGGCAAAGTGATCTCATCCTTTTGTCAAACATGATGCTCCCAACTTATTTTAGCCTTTCTTTCTTTTCTACCTATATAATGAATAACAGTTTACCAGTGTAGACTGATGAGTAGGAATTCATGCTGTACACTTGAAGAAATGTATGAAAAGAAATGAGGATTGAGAGAACCAGTAAGAAGAGAGTAAGAAGACATATGGTTTCTTCTTAAAGAGGGAAAAATTAATTTCATATATTCTATTATCATTTTCTTTGTACATTAGTGATGTTATACTCCTGTCAAGAGGGCTTTGTGGTCCTATTGACATAGGTCCCGTGGAGCTATATCTTTCTGGCCTAGTGAGTGAGAGATGCCAAGAAGATTTCTACATAACCATCCAAAGGAAGGCATGCTGTGACCCATCAATGAATAATTCCTCTTAGTTTAACACCCCTATGTTCATCTCTGACAGCAAAATCCATTTATTAGACCAGCTTAAGCTTTTTACTTGCTTATGTTGGAATTGTGATAGGATAGTAAGAGAACATGTTTCAATGAATAGATTTGGACAACTTGTGAAAGGCAAGGCAGGGCGAGTGATAATCTGGACTGAGAAGTTTTTTAAAAAATGAAAATGTGATACAAAAATACCAAAAGATATCTCTACTTATTACATTCTGCACTGAAATTACTGAGCTTGAGAATCAAGATTCTAAAAATAATTGTAAGAGCCTAAATGAACAAGAATGATTAATTATGAATATTTTACATGACAAGTTTTTAATTATAGCCAGTATGTTTCATGAAAGAAGAATTAATACTGACTTAAGAGAAGACTTTGAAAATAAGAGATGCTGTAATAGCTTATCCATCCATCCATCCACCCATCGACTCATTAGCAAATTCATGTCCAGTGTTGCATGAGCCACTCACTCTATGCATGTGGGAGCTTAAATGTACATGCGTGGGGGGATGGGCAACCAACCATTTCAGATTTATAATGAGAATTTATGGGGTCTCATTAAAAAGAAAAGGTAAAAAAGGAGAACAAAGAATTGTAATTCTTAGTATAAAATTTTATTAGCATGGCAAACACATTGTAGTAATTGTATATAAAATAATACTAGAAAAGAGCTGGCCATACGTACAAAAGTATTTAATTTAAAAAATGTTTTTAGAAGAAATAATTATGAGAGATAATAGTGAAATATCAAGTTTATGGACTTTTTTTAGGTTGAGCATGAGACAAGTAAGTTGTAAATGTGCATAAAGTATTTAAATGTATTTTCTAATAAAATCTTGTATACTAAAAATAAAGATAAAATGAGAAAATATAATTGCTCTATGTGAAGTAGTATTCTGAAAGTCTGGGATTAAAAGATATTAAATTAGACTTTTGAGGCACAGCAACGTAGAATGCAAACCAGTCTAATTATTTGGGCTGGTGTTTGCATTTTCCTAATTACGCAAACCTCATGCATATCGGTGAAAATAACTGACTGTGATCTCCCTAGTTCAAGAACTGTTACAGAAATCAAAAATCCCTCACCTTCATGAATTGCTCTGTTTGACCCCTTATCTCTTTGTATTTTTTTTTTGTTTTGTTGCGATCTGTACTTGTTTACTCAAGTGCATCAAATTAAGGAGAAAGTTTAATCAGTACTCTAAAATGAAATTCTTTTAGAGTCATAAATATTTGTCATTTAGAATAGTTCTCATGACAACAAAATAAGACTCAGGATAATCAATTATAACTACATTTTGATTTCCACAAAAAAACTTAAAATTTGTCTCATTGGATTCTCAAATGAAAGAAGGATGATGAATGTCAATTAGTAAGGGGTCCAGTTATATTTATTGATCATGGGAGACCTTAAAGTCCTACTTACTTAAAGCCTAAATCTTTTGTATGGTTCCACAAAATAAAGCAAATCACCAAAGCTGAACATTGACCTTTGGGGGGTGAGCAGCTTTAATATTAGAACATTTTATGTAATGAGTCTTAGGGAACACATCAAGTGTTGATAGATTTTGTGTGTGTGTGTGTGTGGCAAAGACATGGCTCATAATTCAAATAATATTAAGCATACTAAAGACGTACTAAAGATATTATGAGTGTGTAGCATGACCTGTCAGAGGCTGTCTTATACAGCCAAGGACCATAGGTCAGAGCCACAAGAGTCAGGTGTGAGCTCAACTGTCACTTACTAGGATCTCCTTGGGTCAGGTTGCTTAATCTCCATGGTCTTCTTCTGCCTCATATTTAGAATGAAGGAGAGCTATCAATGATATTTCAGGTTCTTTTTATCTTCAATACTTTGGGCTATAAGGACACACTGAGGAAGATAAACTCCATGAACAAATAAAGATTAGTACCTCAGGATTTTCTTTCAGCTTTTTCAAAACAACTCTTTTCATACTCTTCAGATGACCATTGTTGACCTTATTTCTCATTATTTTATTTACATAAACTATTTTAGGTTTGGGTTTTTTGTTTTTTTTTTCTTGGCCAGCTGTACTTCCTCTATCCTGGCCACTTTCACTCTTCCTCATGTTCTGAACCAGCAACTATATATATAAATACAATTTCACTTGAGGTACAGCCCTGTTGTCTGGCCCATAAAAAATTTTGCCATGAAACAAAAAATTTACATTTCCATTCTCAGGAACTAAGAGCTTCCTGTCACTGAAAAAGAACTACTTTAAGCATTATTTTGAATGCCATTTTAGAGGACTAAATTCTGCTTTGAAGAATGAATGGATAAAATTTAAGATTGTAGAGGAGAGCAGGAAAACAGGGGTGAGGGAGTTTGAAGAGTGCTGCCAGAGTGAGACATCCTCTTTTGCCACTATACCCATCACAACACCTACTAGGTGCCATCTTGAGTGGTTCAGGGCTTTGAGATCTTGTTCTGATCATACAGACACATTGATATAATGATAATTGTGGCGTCTTTGGACTTAGCACTTGACTATATTTCAATTACTTTTACATATGCTATCTTTGTTCCATGATTCAGAAAGGTGGTATTACTTTCCCTGTTTTACTGATAAAAATCTGAAGCAATGTAAACGGTAAGCTAGATCTTAAGTCCAAATATATGAGTCCAAATTTTTCTGGCAAAAATCATGGCTTTGCAACTTTTGAGACTAGACTAGCAACTTCTCTGTACTTTTCTCACCTGTAAAAATGAAGACATTTAGTTCCTAACTTGCAATTAAAAATGAAATTCTGTTCAGTAACTGAGCTAACAAGCAAAACCAAGACAGACTCATAGATAGAGAGTTAGGATGACAGCTAAGGGGGCAGGGGAGGAGGTTAGAGGGTGGAGGGATTAAGTAAAAAAGAAGAAGGACTCATGGACACAGACAACGGTGTGGTGATTCTGAAATGGAGGGTGTATAAGGGGACTAAAGGTAATGGAAAAAATGTAATAAAAATATTTTTTAAAATGAAATGATTCATGTGAAAGTGTCAATTCAAGGTACAGGCTTAAGAGCTCAATAAACAAAGTCCCTGACTTTTAGGTGCAATATAACTTGTTTCACATTTTATCTCATACTAACTCTATAAATTATACAAAACATTATTGCCATTTTAAAAATGGAGAAATTGAGGTATATGAAGATTAAGTGGTAAGAAATACCACTGAGGTCTCACAACAGATGATGACAGAGATCATACTGAACATATATATACCTTCTAACTCATAGTCCAGACTTTTTCTATTACTAAGTTGTCTTTACATTTTTCACTGGAAAGATACACAAGCACCATGGTAAAGAGGTGCAGTACATGGTAGAAACTCTGAGAATGTTGGAGCCATATAAGCCTGGTTCCCATCGTATCCTCCCTGCTAACTGCCTGTGTGCCTAAGCTACTTACTTTTTTGTTTCAGTTCCACACCTATTAAATGGACATAATGAAGATTTTTTTATGGAGTTCTTATAAGAATTGGGTGTAAACTGTTTAAGTGATGCCCATTTGGAACTTAATAAAGAAGAGTTACTATTTTTAGTGCAATTATTACTATTTAATTACAATTTATAATTATATGTGTTTATAATTACTTATCCCTCTGCAGTGAACAACAGCATAGTGTCTATGATATATCAGGTGTTGTCCTGGGCTGTGGGGCCAAAAAATGATCGATACTTGTCATTAGGGTCCCACCACTAACACTTCTCAGTACTTTCTATCATGTGAGATATTGTTATATTAAATGTACATCACTAGTTTTCACAAATTTTTAACATTTTTAAAATATAATTTGATCAATTTTCTACCTTGAGATAAAAAAGCCAGAACTACCTAGTTCAAATGTTCACAGTGAGTGTGGGGTTATGTTCCACTTTTAGGTTCCTGGACACATCAGGTGACCACACACCTGTGAACCTCTGAGGCATGCAGACAAAAAGAAGGCGGGGCTGGAGTTCACGTGCTGGGTTCCTCATTGTTCTTTTTTAACTTTCCAAATTATTTCTGTTATCACTTCTCAAATTAGCACTGTCTTACATATATAAAATGATTTTCTCTTTTTAAAACTCCTTTGATATATTTTATCAAGACATATGAAACATTCATGTCATGATTTTACATTTCAGAGTCAGAATATAACTCTCAGGTATAGCACACCTTTTTCAGAAGAGAACAAAAGATGAAAGACAGAAATTCATGTTCCCTCTTTTTCCTGGGAAGTTACAAAACAACTGGTTGAATTCACTCTAATAATGCTTATGAATATTCAGTATAAGATTTTTATGCATCTTATGGTTCTCAGCTATTAATTACAACCATACTGACAAGTAACTGGATTAAAAATACAGCCTTATTCCCACTCACCTCAAGCCCAACCTTAACTGTTGTCCATGTTTCACCCACAGAAAGGCATTTTTAGCCAAGGCACAAAATGGACTGAATTCAGGAACTCATTTATTTATTCACTCAACAATTTGTTTTGGAGTATTTACAATGTTCCAGATAAGAAGGATAAAATGTTAGGCAGAAACAACTACTGTGAATCTTATACTCTAAGGAGGGACAAAAACAGAAATAATCACATAAATAAACATGAAATGATACTTTAATAAGAGCTATGAGAGCTATATGGTTCTATGAAGGCCTAAAAAAGGGAGATTTGATCCCTGGCTGGTGCGGCTCAGTGGACTGAGTGTTGGCCTATGAACCAAAGGGTTGCTGGTTCGATTTCCAGCCAGGGCACATGCCTGGGTTGTGGGCCAGGTCCTCAGTTGGGGGCATGGGAGAGGCAACCATACATTGATATTTCCCTCCCTCTCTTCCTCCCTTCCTTCCCCTCTCTCTGAAAATAAATAAAATAAAAAATATATTTTTAAAGGCAGATTTTATCTAGTAAGGTCTCAGGCAATACTTTCAGGGACAATGATTATTGAGCTCAAATCTGGTGAAAAAAGCAGGAGTAATTAGCCAAAACTAGAGAGAATGAAAAAAGGGTCCGAATGACTGGGAGGGGAAGCAAGGAGATGCAGTATAAGGCAAGTACGAGGGAGAAGCCAGGCCACGCATGGCTTTAGGTTATGTGTCTCTTAAAAGCAATGGGAAGCTGAGTAAGAAGTGTTTTAAGCCAGTGCCTTGGATTTTGTTTGTTTTCTTCTTTTTTGTTTGTTGAAGGTATAAGACACATGCTTATGTTTATAATTTGAAAAGATTATTCTCCATACTGTGATGAGAATAGATTTGGAGGAGACAAAAAGTTGCTTGAACTATGGTAGTAGAAAAAAAAAAAGGAAAGAATTAAAAGATCTCAGGCTCATGTACTTCTGCCCCCAACATACACATTTCTCCACATGAAGGAAATGTCAGCTTTGAAAGTCATCTTTTGTGATGTAAACCAAAGAGTCCCATTCACTTTTGGAAATATGGTCACAGATGACAATAGAGAAGTGATACAATGACCTGACCATTTCTGTCTTTTAGTTTTTAGAACTTAGAAGCTCATAGTCACCACAGTGACTTAATGGGATCATTACCGATGGATAAGGAAATGTCATCCATTTGCCTCCCCTGACTCCACTTGGATATAGGCCACTGTTTCTAACACATAGTAGTTTGGAGCCATGCAAAGTTTCAAAGGAAAGTGGCCTTTCAGAGGGGCATACGAATAAGTAATGCGGATTACCACCATAAAATCTCTAATGAATATTAAGGGTGGCTTTCATTTGTGATGATTAAAATGAACTCATAAATCCTCTCTCTAGGATGCAGGAATTTTTTTCCTCCCTGTGGATAGTTTTAATGGATTTGCTGCATTCTGAATGATTTGGCAAGAAAACAGAGGTATCTGCTCAGTCACCTACAAAGGGCACTTCGTTTCTTGCATGTGATCACTGCCACAAAATATTTTCTTTTTCTTTTTTCATTTTAAAGATTTTATTTATTTATTTTGAGAGATGGGGAAGAGAGGGTGAAAGAAGGGGAGAGGAACATCAATGTTTCTCACACGCCCCTCACTGGTGACCTGGCCCCCAACCCAGGCATGTGTCCTGACTGGAAGTCGAACCGGTGACCCTTTGGTTCTCAGGCCAGCACTCACTCCACACCAGCCAGGGCACAAAATATTTTCTGTACCAACCCAGAATGATTGATGCAACCCACTGTAAGTCATGACAAGGTATTAACTGAAAACTGGAAAAGAAGTGGTTAAAGACATCATAGCTTTAGAGACAAATTTGACTTTTAGAGTAAGGTTATTTCCTTTTAGAATAAAAGACCCACCACCTACAAGAAATTTAGACCAGCTGTTTGTGGCAAGGACCATCATATTTTGAGGCCACTGAGAGCTCCTACTGCTCTCTGTATGGAATAGATTAAACTGTTCCCACACAGTGATAAATATATCACAAAGAGCCATAACAGGAATACAGTATGTTGTAACAGTTAATAGTACAACTTCCAGTTAGAACAATATTCTTAGAGTTTCTTTGGCCAGTTCCCATTTTTTGTGTGCTATTTTTGATAAGTTAATTTTTCACATTTGCTGAATCAATATCTTTCAAAGCTTTACAGGACTGAAGAGGAAAATTAGAGGCAAGAGGTCCAGGGAGCTTCACTAGCTGTGTGGGCCCACTTAACATTTTGAAAAGTGCAAAAATAATCTATGAACACAGCAGATGAGGATTAAGATTAAAAATATTGTCAGCTCTAAATTTTCTGTATATTTGGAAGAAAAATGAAGAAATAACACAAAGCAACAATTATCTGAAAGGCATTCAGATTTTACTATGGAATGTGGCAGAGAATCTCTTCAGAGAAAGTAACTTTTAATGCTAGATGTTTAACATTTGAAATAAAAAGAGTGTAGGTAATTTTGTTCTGTTGGAGGAGTGTATTCCTTTGTGGAATGAATCTATGATCCTGCTACATATTTCAGGAGTAGATACTCTGAAGGAAGCTAATCTAAATGTTCTGCATCCTTTATATATGAAGAAATTGTTACTATAATTTAAGATACTGACTTCCTCTTTAACACAGGAGAGCAGAGCTTGTTCAGAGGGGAAATTTTTCTGAGTGTAGACTTGATTCTCAATTGGACTTCCCTTGAATGGGGAAGTTCTTCATTTGTGAAGATGCTGGATAGAGGACAAGGCAGGTGATATGCTATAGCTGCCTTAGCTGAAGAATAAATAGATAAGACTAGATGACCATAAGACCTTTTTCAGGGATAAACCTGAATCAGCTTTGTGAAGGAATAAATAGCAGTTGTGGATTATATTAAGTCATCATCAGGGTGGATAGGAAGACCTGACTCCCATGAAAATATTTCCAAGCTCAGAGCCTTATATTTTAAGAGGTGAAATAGTGAACACCTTTCATTACCCCCTTTTATAATGAGTAGACAATAGACAATGTATAGTGTACTTCTGACTTGGATGTCTTGCTATTGCATGCCTATTAGTATGGTTCTTAGATGTGAAGGGTTGACATACACAGTTCCATTTATGAGGGAGAAGTAGGGAGCTCATTCTAGACAAGAATCAGAGGTCTTCAGAGACTGAAAATTTGAAGGAAAAAATGATATTAGAAGAAAGAATTACAGTACATCTGATGATCCCTCAAAAAACAATCTCTGTTTCACAGTTTTATTAGAATAGTATTGTTGTAATACAGATTTATCAATGTATGATTCCTTGAGCCAACAGGATCATCAGAGGCATGTGTTACTGAGGTGTTCCTACTCCAGACTTACCGAATCAGAATTTCTAGAATAGACATTCTTTTATAAGCTCTTTAGGTGATATTTTTATGCTTACCAAACTTTGAGAATCACCTCTTAATCAAAGAAAACAATTAATTATTCCTCAATTTTTAAAATTTGTCTTCACCCATTCAGGATTCTTCTTGAGATCTCTCTCTCTCTCTCTCTCTCTCTCTCTCTCTCTCTCTCTCTCTCTATATATATATATATATATATATATATATATATATATATATATATATCTTTATATATATATATATATATAAAGAATACTAGAACCTAACACATTTGAACCAAACTGATGTGTTTGAAAGGGGTCTCAATGTAGTATGTATATGTGTGTATGTGCATTTCTGTGCATATATATATATGGGAGAGAGATTCCCCACTTTAGGACCAAGCTGGGATCTTAGTTGAAAACCTGAATTCCATTTCTATGAGACAGTTGAGTCACCTTAGATACCTCGTGCTGATCACACAGCAAAGGGATGCACCGGGCAGTCCTTGGGAATTCTTGCTACTCAAGGCTCTTATGACCAGTCTCTATGAAAGTGTGCAGAACCTCTAATTGCTACAGCCAATAAATCCCCAGAGGTAGTTTTGTGCTTTCCAAAATGACTTGGTTAAAACTCCCATCACAGAGTGTTTGGGGCTTTTGATAAATCACGGAGTAGAAAAATCCCCTGACAAACCACCAGGCCACTTACCATATATCTTCCAGACTTTACAAAATGCTTTTGAATTTAAATAACACTTATGATTATGGTAACATGATCATTTTTTTTTAGTAACTGCGAAAATAGAATCTGATTTTCTATAGTGGGTCATTGTTGAGTTCTTTCAAGCTTAACAACCAAGCTGGGCTGACATCCATTCATCTGACTCATTTGTGAAAATTTCTCCAATTAATGAGTCCTTCATTTATTTTCTATGCTGCCATTTTTCAACCCTCTCCTTTCTAACTCCTCCTTATTAGGAAGGATGTTTTAGTGGATGGTCTTCCTGTAGTTCTAGCAGCCATGGAACTTGCTGACAACACTCCTGTATGAGCTCAGGCCCCTAATACGGCATTCTACCTAATCACTGAGGAGCAAAAGTTATCCCTTCTGTCAGAGGGTTAATGACAATGCGCAGTTTTGATAATTATGCAGTCCAATTACTTTAGTAAGAGTTCCCAATGTAATTTGGTCATGAATGTTACAACCTAACATGTTTGAACCAAGCTGATGTGTTTGAAAGGGATCTCAATGTAGAGTATATATGTGTGTATGTGCATTTCTGTGCATCAGATAACATTAACCTAACTCAAAAAAAAAATGTGAAAGAGGTTTCATTTGATTTGCCATAACCAAACTTCTTCTGCCTTTATCTTTATTCTAAACCAGTAATTTTTAAGTGCCTTTATGGGGTGATAGCCATATATGATGCAGTAGGTTTTTTTAAAAAGTATTCCTTTAAATGGCAGGATAGGTTGTGGAAAATGAAGATCATTAGTGTTAGAGATTAATAAAAAGAAAAAAGAAAAGAAAGAAAGAAAAAACAAAAAAACCTAATGATTTTGAAATATTTCTGTTAAAATGCTTTTTGAAACTTAGTACTTAGCTTCTGTAATGTGCTTTTCCTAACAGTTTGCAACCCTTGGGTTGCAGGATTCATTTAGGATTCATTGTAGTGAATCAATTAGTAAGTAATGATGGTTGTATTTACAATTAGTAAGTATGATGGTTGTACTTATTGTGTATTAACTTAGTTGAAATGAAAGTGATGAAGATTCTCCCTTAACTAAAGTACCACTGAATTTAAATTCAGTCATAGGAACCGCAGTGCAAATGTGGCACAAAGATTGGGCAAATTGTTAGAAAGGTAAGGTCAAGTCTTTATCAGTAACAAAAACAGAACTAATTAGAAAGTCAGTCTGCATATGTGAAATGAGAAGTGAATAAACTATGACATGTCTCTTTTCTTTCTATTGTCTAGACATATGCTCCACCCTCTACCCCACTGGCAAGGAGACAGTGCACTGGCTTTCCTTTCAAAATTATACCTATCAACTGATTACCAAGATGTATTCAGCCCCTAGTATTCATAAAACATTCTTGCATTTTTAGTGTGTCTAGTGTTGTACTTCCCATGACGTTTAGAAGTTTATGCAGCATGGTATAAGGGGAAGACCATTAGACTTTTAAGGAAGAAACCCTGAGTTTAAAGTCAGACCCCATGGCATACATAATCACATTACTGCCTGATGCCCAGTCCCTTCTTCTGCGTGGCAGGGAAAATAGAGCCTTTCTCTCAGGTCTATTGTTAGGAGAGTAAGAACCAATGTGAAAAAGAAAGAAATACACTTTATTTATTTATTTGTAATCCTCACCCAAAGATATGTTTTATTGACTTTAGAGAGAGAGACAGAGAGAGACATTAATGTGAGAGAGAAACATCGATCAGTTGCCTCTGGTACACACCCAGGCTGGGGACTCAAATCCACAACCTAGGTATGTTTCCTGACCAAGGATCTAATTCTCAACTTTTTGCTTTATGAGATGATGCTCTAACCAACTGAGCCACACGACCAGGATGAAATAGACATATTTTAGAAAGCTGCAGCTAAAAACCAGGTGGAAAGGAAGCATTGTATTGAGTTCTTTGACTTGCTTTTGAACTTTAATACTGTCTAAACTTCTCAGTATAGCTCCTGGTATAAATATTAATGTTATCAATAGAGTAAGGAATATAGGTATTTTCCATATACCTTGAGAAGTTATATATGATATACACAAATCGAAATAGCTTTCTTTTCAGCATTACATGTTCTCTGGGTGTGTCCCTTTGGTTTTTCTCACCCTCACCCCCATGCAATTTCAACTACTTCCCCAGTGGCTTCTCAGTCTCTTCAAAGTCTGTTGAGTGTGTGCTTGCTACAACTTCTCCAGGGGTCATTTTGAGTTACCCTCCTCTGCTTTTAATTTCCTTCCATGACTGTTACTGAAAAATCACCTTTTGGGGTTTTAGGAGGAAATGGCCATATACTGAGGCCTTAGAAAAGAATTATAAAATACATAGAAAGTGGGGAAAGAAAGAGACCAGAAGAAGGGGAGGAGGAGAAAGAAGAGGAGATGGTACATTCTCTAGTGATAAAATCAAAGTTTCCACATACAGCTGACTGCTGAAGAAATGAGTGGGGGAGCTTTTGGCTTGCAGTTTTCTCCCTAATTTGCTTGTGAGTTTTATTCTGCATGAAGCATTTGGCCATGTGGTATAGGGGAGTCAGACAGGCCTGGGTTCAGATCTTTACTCCTCGTTAGCTTTCTCACTTTAGGTGACTTAGATATTTTGTGCCTCAGTTCCTTCTTTGTAAAAGAGGAAACAATAACCTTTTATTTGGTTATTAAGAAAATTAAATGAGATGCAGTGTTCTAAAGCAAATTATCAATAAACGTTTGCTTATTTTCCTCTTTCAAGAAATTTATTCTCTTGACCCATTCTATACTCCAGTAATGAACTAGACTGAGTATGTGAGTATCGGAAATAGTGGCTTCTTAATTTATAAGCTATATTCTAAAAAATCTGTTATATTCTCTGCCTGCCTAAGATCTGTCCAGAAGCTATCCAGCCATGTAATATTAAAAATAGAGACATTTATTTGAAAAGATACATGAAACAAGAAGCATTGTATATAGGACAATGACACCTCAATCCCCTTCAAAGTACGCACCTTGGGACCTCACACAGTTCCCCCAGTCGCTATCAGCTGCCTGGTTGCATTTTCCTTAATCTCATTGATGGTCTGAAATCACTTCCCTTTCAAAGGTGATTTTAGTTTGGGGAAAAGCCAGAAGTCACACGACACCAAATCTGGGCTGTAGGGGGTCTGAGTCACCTGCGTGATTTGATGTTTTGCCAAAAAACTCTGCATGAGACATGATGCATGAGTGGGCGCATTGTCGTGATGAAACTGCCAATCACCAGTTGCTCACAGCTACAGCCTTCTGAATTATCTGAATAGTTTCTGTGGAGGAATAGTCAAGCTTAAGGCAAAATTTGATGCAGATTTGTTGCTCTACTCACTCAGTTATTTTGAATGCAACGGCCACATAGCACACATGCTCACTCAGTGGTGTCTACCACCCCACAACCTGCTCCCGCCCCCCTGCCGTAGACTAGTACACTGAAGTTGTCTTTGTTCACTGTTCACGCATGCTCAGTCCAGTCTACCTTCCTTGGCTGCCAGATTACATTAACATCGCCAAGACCATTCTTGTAATATTAAAAATGGTTGCCATTTTTCCAGACTTACCTTGTATATCCATATAACTTTTCCTTCAAGTCAGTATTTTGAAAACATCTAAGTTCCTCTCTTTGATTATTTGATTTGAAATCAATTGCATGGGTTCAGAACTAGCCACCTTCTTCTTTCTAAACTCCTAATAGTTTATGCAAATCAGACAGGTTTTAGGTGGAGATATTTTTTAATGTTAACATAGTAGGACTAAAATATGGTGTTAGGAAGAAAGAGTGGAAAAAAATGAATGAATGCCAGTGGGTAAGTATACCTAACTCAATCGTCCCCTTAGATATAGGATATTTTTGGTTTACTTTTGCTACTTTTCTAAATTCTGCCTATATTACTTGTTCAGTCTTTTCCTGTTTTGGTAATTGCACCACTGCCAATACTTACACAAATATCATTTGCAGAGAGACAGGGCACCCCTCTATTAATATCCATGTTCATAATCCCTCCCAAATATTTTACATCTGTTCTTCCTTGGAGAAAATGTGTTTTGCAGGGTAAAAAACTATCATACATGCAGTACTAACTAAGGCTCCCAATGTCTCTTAAATGTTATTTTGTAGAAATCACTAAGTACAGAACTCCTGTTGTTTGTGTAACCACAGTTTAGTTGTGGTGGAAGATGTTCACATGACAATAGTACGGTGCTACATGTGCACCACAAATGTAGAGACTTGCTCTGGGCCCAGTGCTGCCCTTAGCTATCTTGGCTTCCTGAAATCAAGGCTCTTCATCTCCTTGAGCCTTAGCTTTTCCAAATTAATTTTATGATTTTAAGTATGGGTGTCCAAGACATCTGAGCTACTAAATTGTACAAACATGTTTTTCATGTCTGTTTAGGAATAATCTTAATTTAATAATCTCATTGGCTTTTAAATGTGTTATACTGTGTTATTCATGTGTAAAACAAAGGAAAGTCACTTTAATTTCCCCTTCAATATAATACAATTAGAAACATATACTTCACATTTTCTGTTATGTCATAAAATAATATTTCTGTAACCTTGTCGGTTACAGTTTTCAGTAAGTTAGATGACAGCTATATTGAGGCATGTTTTATACTCATTACATTATTTACTCATTTACGTAAGTACAACATGTTGTGTCTTGGGAGGCTGTGAGGAAAATGCAGACTGTGAAGCAGAATGCCCCAACGGTGTCTCCTTGCTCTCTAGTGATTTCTGTCACTTCAGTAAAGAGATATCACTTGTAAAGTGTGTGTGAATGCATTTATGTTGCTTGAAATACTGAAAACATACTTGTCTTCTGTATTTATAATAGAATATATTTAAAGTATTTAAGATTAGAAACATGCAAAGACTATATAGCCTTGGAGTGTCAGAAGTTTAAATGCCACCTACACCTGTTAGAAAGAAGCCATTTGCTTGCATGAAAGCTGCCAATTATCCTCACAGTTCATGACATTTCTCGTAAATACACTTAACAGAAGCAAAAGCTGTCCTCTGGCATCCTTAGTATTGATCCAAGCGATAGCATGTTTCTGAACAAGTTTTTTACTTGCATAGGATTAGACGTTCCAAGATACTGATATAAACCAGTTTTTCCAGTTAAGATAAAGATTAGGGAAAACAATTCTGGGAACTCAAATAGCTTGCTACTGGAAAATTAATTTTATTCATTATATGGTTATGAGATTTTTCAACTTATTTTTTAAATTAATATCAGAATATCAACATCAAAATCACTTCAAGTGTTTATATCATAGTATTAGTACTGTCATTGTTCATTGTGATAGTCCCACCACTAAATAAGGTGGTGTGGCAGGACTGAGTTTAAAAGTATGCCCCTTTCTTTTATCCAGACAACATTTTACAGACCAGAGAACTCAGATACACTGTTTTGGACCAAACTGAGAGGAGGAGAAGGGTAATCTTTTGTCCATCCTTTTTGTTTGTTTCATAGAAGAGGAGATACTGAGAAAATGGAGTGGTCAATAAGCTTTGGAAGTTTTGCAAATTTTCCCCATCCCCCATCTCCAATCTATGCTCCACATTTTAGTCACAGCCTTTTACCTAACACACAAATCTGGTCATGCTGCTCTCTTGCTTTGGGAACAGTTCTGCCATAGTTCCCATCGCATACAAACCTATACACCCATTACATTTAAATCACACTATTCAGCACGATGTATTTGTTTACTAGGGCAATCAAAATAAAGTGCACAAACTGGGTGGCTTAAAACAACAGTTATTATCTCATAGTTTTGGAGGTTAGAAGTCCAAAATCAAGGTGCTAGCAGGTCCATGTTATGTCTGAAGCCTTTAGAGAAGAATTCTTCCTTGCTTTTTCCAGTTTCTGGTAGCTCCAGGTATTTCATGACATGTGACAGCATGATTAATTCCTTCTGCCATCTTTACATGCTATCCTCTCTCTGTGTGTTTCTACACAGTATTTCCTCTGTGATATGTGTGTCCAAATTTCCTTCTTTTTTTAAGGACACCAGTCAAATTGGATTCACTGTTCACCCTACTCCAGGAAAACCTCATCTTAACTAATTACATCTGTAACAACACTATTTCCAACGAAGGTCACATTCAGAGGTACTTAGTGGGGTTAGGACTTTCGACCAGTGTATGTGGCCTCTCAATCCTTCATAACCTGGCCTTAACCCAAGTGCCATCTTCATCATCAGTCTTTCTCCTTGTTCACCATACACACTGGCTGCAGGAAGTTACTCCTCACTTCCAGGCCATACCAGCCACTCTCAGGCCTCTGGTCCTCTTACAGGCTCTTCACATGGCTGGAATGTCCCTGCCTTTCCCTTCCTGCTTGGCAAGTTCCCATTTGACTAATATTACCTCAAGCATTGCCTCCTTTATGAAATTTTTCTATATTTTTCCAGACAAACCAGCAATTTACCCTATTTCTTCCTTGCTCATGCACCTTGGATTGATACCAAACACATTGCATTGGATTCCTATTGTCTATTGATTTGCCTGTCTTCCACTAAACTCTTAAGTCTTGGAAGGTACTACCCATGCCTTCCATCTTTGGATATCTGGTAGAATGACAGACCCATTGTAGGCGTTTAATAAATATTTGTTTAACAAATGAGATAGGGCCCCTCCTCCATATATTGGAATACAACAAGAACAATGAGAGGAACACAGGAGCAATATCTTGTGCCATGGGACATGCAAATCCCATTCAGTCTTCTCTGTATGTGACTAACAGAAGAATTTTGCCAAGTCCTCCTCACAGCAGTCAGTCATAAGAAAAGCCTTAAAGCATCATAAGATTTCCCAATCTGGTGGCCAGAGCTGTGATGACTTAAAGGCCAGCAACAGACTTCTACAGTTTTCAAATTGGTACCTTGTCAGGTTGATAATTGAGTGAATTCTGTTTACCTGCTGACCGCCAGCAGAGAAGATGACCTTTGCTGGCTGACATAAAGAAGTTAGTTTTGAATGAACCATATGACGTAGTTACTGATTGTACCAAGAACTAGAAAAAACTCCACGTTTTTTCCCTAAGTATTTATCGCTTTGTAAAGAAAGTCTCTTTTCTCTTTCAAAGGAGAAGTGTTAGTTTTCTAAAGTACCATCTTCAAAAAGACGAGCTGGTAAGTTCAAACCAGGCTCTACTAGTCATAAAATTATAGGGCCGGGGTTTTTCTGGAGATAGGAACAATGCAATTGTTTTCTATAGGTAAGGATATATTTCATTTCAATGAAAGATTTGCAGAAAAGCTCACAGGCTCAGAATTAAAAGTCCTGGAATCATGACCTGAGTTGGTAGAAGAGGAAATTCAAATAGTTTCCCATATGCATAAAATCATGATAACTATTTCATAGGAAAGCTGTTAGGGTAAAATAATTTATGCTAAAAGATGTTCAAGCTGTGAGAAAAAAAGTTATGCAGATCAATAATAGATCATTATCATCATTAGGAAGGTGTGTTGACATATCTTATGGATTTCTCCATAAAGGAGAAAGTATTTTTTAAAGTGGTTTATGGTATCTCAAAATTTTTTATAGGTTTTTTTCCTGATAATGTCTAGTTAAACATTCATTCTGCCTGCCATATCTCTTTTGGTTTTGAGGGGTGTGAATTCTGAGATTTTGATCCTGATACTTGTTCGTTCAAGAAAGTGGTAGGCAAATCTGTAGACCTGAGTTTATTCCCCCATTAAGCAAACACTTTATGAGCCTTTCTCCTTGCATGTTCTGTGTCAAAGCTAGCAAGAGGCCTTTCCTTTGCCTTCAAGGTAACCAAACCTACCAAACAAAAGCAGAAAAAACTATCAAGCACCTATATGTATTGAGCTGGAGAAGGCCCACTGAGAAGGTTGCATGGAGGCTGATACCTTAAGGAAGACACAGAGCCTGCCATGTGACATGCACTTCAGGCAGAAAAGAGAGAGCTTGGGCAAAAGCCCAGAATAGAAAAGAACTGAATGCTGTCTAAGCACAGAGAAAAGACCACCATGATAGGGGCAGAGAAAGAAAGGAGGGGAGTGGCAAGACAGGCAGAGGCCAGAGAGTTAGGCCTTTCTGGTCATGGGAAACAGTGGAGTTTTGCTTTAGGTGCAATCACAAATCCACAGTTAAATGCCTATCACCAAATCTAGGTGAAAAGCAGAACTGAATTTCCCAGTAGAAATTTTCCCTAGCTGGTGTCTGGAAATAAATAGCATATTCAAATGTCATTATAACATATGACAGTGAGAGAACATCAGATTAAACTAGAAATGATATATGTGCAGCCTTTGAATCAGAGGTTGGATGTGCTACCAGGAAGTTGGGTCACACCGTGACCACATCATAAATGACAGTGGGTGTTGCGTGAATCCTTAGGAACCTCATATTTTTCTACCTTTGTATTTGAAGGAGAGTGAGTGAAAATAGCACTTGTCAACAGCTTCTCTGTGTTAGAAATTTTATATATGGTCTTATTTAATCCCAACAACAACCTTACAAGGAAATATTCCTTTCCCTTTCTACCAATGAGAAAGGGGAAACTCAGAGAAGTCAAATGTTGGGCCCACGTTTACATAGCTTGACTGAACTCAAACCTATGTCAGTCCTCCAAAGTCCACACACCCTAATCCCACCTTAGGGCCTCTGTGGATGGGTGGCATGAGGACGAGGAGACCCCAAGCAAGGCTTGTACAGCAGAGGACAAGTCACTAGAATGTATTAACTGCTATAGGGACCACTTTGGGTAGTTAGAATTACATGTCCTTAAAAATAAAAGAGGGAATTTGATTTCTCTCCAACTAGATATTAGTTTTCAGTTAATTAGTTAGTTTTCTTGAGCTTCCGGGAACAGATGTAAACTTGGCTATTTCTTTTACCATACTACTTGATTGACAAAGAAAAAGTGACTTTTCTTTCATTCTCACAGTATAGCTGCAAAAGTTATGAAGTGTTTTCTTATTAAAAATAAAAATAGAATTTAGTTGCAGGTAATATACTTGTAAAATCCTGTAAATGATTACCTGAGTTTTCTCTTCCCAGAAATGACATATACAGACGCTTTAAAACTAGAATGCAAGAGCGTTTTCAAGAAGCTGCACCTCACTGTGGCTTCACGCTGTATGTGGAAACTTCACTTTGTGTGTGTTGGGTTGGTGAGGGCTATTTGTACCCATTTACAACATACCTGAGCTCTTAAGAAACTCTTCGATTACATTTTGTATGAAAGGGGGATTCCATCTACATAAATACAAACATACATACACATACATATATAAACGTGTATATATACATATACATTTATATACATATATATGCATATATATGTGATGTATACATTTATATAACATTATGAAATTTGATTTTGCCATGGTAAACATTTTTACATTAAAAGTCTACTCCAATCATATTCTATTTATTTCTTTGGTTTAATAGACTAGCTCAATTCTATTCATTAAATGGATATGCAATTAAAGCTTTTCATTTTATAATTATATTGAAGTCAATGTTGAGGGGATTAAAATCACACAAGGGGTTTTGAGTGTTTAAATAAATAGTCTATACAATTACTATCTTTTATAGCTCTCCAGCATTAGCATAGTTTCAAATGGTAAGGTCTAAAACATAATCTGTTCATTTTTTAATCTGCTATAAATTTTTGTGATGAGTGAAGGTAGCAAGGAAATAGAAATAATTTTGTTCTTCCTGTTTAAGAATAGCTTTTCTGAGGAGAAAAAGTTCATATGTATCTCTTCAGCAATATTTTGCTAATTGCGCTTCCCTCCAGTGGGCAAAGGCAGGAATCATGGCCTGTTGATCAGCACAGTCTACCTTCCTCTTATGCATCTGGAGAAAGAACTGTGAATTAAGTAGGGGATTTTAATAGCACATATGAAGTGTGCTGTGTTCAGATAAACGGTAATTGAAAAAATTTTGCAAAGTTAGTTCAATTTGTTCTGTCAGCATTGTACTATAGGCAGAGTTTTCCTTCAGCCATGAAGTAGGATTCATGTATAGCACAGGTGGTACTGAATTAGATTCTTAATTTAAAAATTACTTTGAAGATTTTTAATACAATTGTGTTTTATTATTTTATACCACCTGTAAAAATGAAAAGACAAACTATTTCATAGGGTAATATATTTTTGAGCTTGTGAAAAGAACTGAAAATGTGGAGAGAGCAACTACTTAAATGTGAGAACAAGCTTCCACGGAAACACTTCATGTCTGTGTCCTGCAGTGTCATGCCAGTAGCCATGTCTTATATCAGTTTTATGTAATTAACTACATGTTCCATATAATTGGGAGTTTAGCAAATAAGGTGAAGAGATGCAAATATTTCAAAGGGCAGAGTGAAAGAAGAGAGTCAGAGGTGATTAAAATGTGACAAACTATACTTTGCTTAAATATGAGGTTTGTCCAGAAAGTATCAAGCCTCACACTATGAAAAATAGAGACTTTATAGAAAAAGATACATGATACAAGAAACATTGTACATAGGACAAAGATGCTTCAGTCTCCTTTAAAGTAGGCACCTTGGGACCTCACGCAGTTCTCCCAATTGCTATCAACTGCCTGGTTGCATTTTCCTGAATCTCATTGATGGTCTGAAATCTCTTCCCTTTCAAAGGTGATTTTAGTTTTGAGAAAAGCCAGAAATCACATGACACCAAATCTAGGCTATAGGGGGGCGGAGTCACCTGAGTGATTTGATGCTTTGCCAAAAAACTCTGCATGAGACATGAAGCATGAGTGGGTGCTTTGTCGTGATGAACCTGCCAGTGACCAGTTGCCCATAATTGCAATATCTGAATAATCCAAACAGTTTCTGTGGAGGAATGTTTAAGCTTAAGGCAAAATTTGATGCAGATTTGTTGCTCTACTCACTCAGTCATTTTGAATGCAATGGCCACACAGTATACATGCTCACTCAATGGCATCTACTGCTCCCACTGACTAGTACAGTGAGGTTGTCAGTGTTCATGCATGCACACTCCGGTCCACTCTCCTTGGCTACCAGGTTACATCAATGTTGAACAAACCATTCTCATTATCTTAGGAGTGGTTGGACTTTTTCCTGACAGACCTCATAGTGTATTATCCATGTGCATTTAACTAGACACAAACTCATAGAAACAAAGGCATATGATGAAAGGAGAGGAGAAGAGATGCCAACCAGTGTTTGGGACAATGGAAGGTGAATGGAGGACTGGAGCAAATGGAAACCTCAGAACCTGCAGAAAAGAACACTGTCATGAAGTGAGTCAGTGTGTACTGAGACTCCCTGGGATCTTCGGCACCTGAAGGCTGCAAGATAAATAATCCCTCTCCTCCAAAGCCTCCCCAGGACATGAGAAAATTAATACCTAAAGAATCTGAATGGTTTCAGGGACAAGAGCTCCAAAAATTGCCATTGGGGGGTCTTCTGATGAAAAGGCTTTCTTGCTGCTGATTACTCACCCATTTACAGAGCTTCCAGTAAGGATTTTCATAGCATACTCTAAGTGATATATTAATAACCACGGATAACTAGATACATGAAAAAAGCCTCAAAGATAAAAGACAGAGATCAAAGTAAACAGGAGAAAGATATCAGAAAGAAATAAAACAATGTAGGGGACAGAAGGAAAATTATAAAAATGATAATAACCTTAGAAAGAATATGTATTTTATGTAATTATTTCTTTCTTAGTGTTTCATATATGCCATGCATTTTTTATAACAGCATTTTATTTAATCCTCATAGAAATCCCTTTAAGATATTTAATATCTTAAAATACACCCCTGAAATAAAAGCTGAAAAACTCAAAAATAACCTATACCCTTCTCTGCTGAACCCTCATCCCATCCCCCTGATTCCCTCCACCCAACTAAATCATATACTAGATGTTGTGTTTCTCACTCTCTTATTTGATATTTTAAAAAACTGTAAATGTTAATTCTTTTGGAAATTTCTTTTCACCTAATATTGTATTTCTAGCAGTCATCTATATTGCTGCTTGTCAACTGATTTTATTCATTTTCACTGCTTTATTTTAAAAATTCTCTTTATGAAAAAGAGAACAATCAGAAAGAAGTTTTGCAAAATAAAATATTAATGAAATATTTTTAGAATAATTGGAAAAAGTAATGGAATTTTCTAAGAAAAATGAAGTAAGGCTTCTGGTCAAGGTGGCAGTGTAGGTAAAGTGGCACTTGCATCCCCCCACAGTCACATCAAAATTACACCTAAACTACAAAACAACCCTAGTTCAGAACAGCTGAAATCTAGTTGAACAGAGGGTTACAATTGAGATGTGAAGAAGCCACATGGAAAGGCAGAGACTCAGAATGGGCGGGTCCCACAACTATGTGTGGTGGTTAATCAGAAGTGACATCTCAGTTTAGAAGGTCCCCCCTGAGGAGTGAGGTGTCTGAGCTCTACACCAGGTGCCCCAACCCAGCTTCCCATGCCAGGAAGAGAAGTCCCCATAACTAATAGCTATAAAAATCAGCAGGGTTTGTGGCTGAGTGAGATAGAGCAGCAGTCCCCAATCTTTTGGGCACCAGGGACTGGTTTTTTGGACGACAATTTTTCCATGGACTAGGGAGGGGGAACAGAAGGCAGAGCTCAGGCAATAATGCGAGTGAAGCTTTGCTCACTCACCTGCCACTCACCTCCTGTTGTGCAGCTTGTTCCTTACAGACCACTGAGTGGCCTTTGGCCCCAGGGTGTGGGACCCCGGAGATAGAGGACTTCTGAGTCCTAAGTATTCCTCTTAAAAGACCTGCACATGGAGGTACTCAGACTCACTTACTTTGAGCTCCAGCACTGAGGCAGCAGCTCAAAAGGCACAAGGGACATACAGGAAAGAACTGAATTGTTTGGCATCAGGGTGAGAACTGGAGGGGAAGTTTTATCCCAGACAGAGTGATTATAGAAGCCACAGTGCCTTTTCGGAGCCCTCCCCCAACAGAGCTGGCAGGCAGGCACCACATCTCAATCTCTATCAACCTAGCTTACCCCGTTTGCCCTGCCCTGGTGATTCCCTGAGAAACCATGCCCCCGCCCCAAATTTCAGGCCCAGCTAAGTTATTTCCAGTGGCTTTTCCATATGAATGGTCTGTCTTGGCTCAGGTTTCAGGCTTTCCTAAAATCTCTCAAACAAGCAGCATCTGCCCTCACTTCAGTGTGCCCCATACTTCTCACTAGTGCCCCCAGGCCCACCACGAGCAGTAGCAGGCCTTGGTTCACACCGTGGTTTCTCCTGGATACCTGCTAGCCCAACACAAGTAGCAGCCATCTGCAAATTGCTTTGTAGCTCATGCTGGGTGGCCCCAGGCAGCACACAGGTGGTAGATGACATTGGCCTGCACTTCCCTAGAGGCCCTAGAGCCAGAACACCTGGTGGAAAGCTTCAAATTACATGGAAGCACCACCCAACCACCTCCACAAGCAACAATCTCAAGGGATAGACTCAGCAGACACCAGAGCCCTACAGAAGTAAGTCCTGCCCCATGGGCTGGGCCTCTGCATAGCTGATCCTCTGAAGTGGTCAGTGTACAAAACAAGTTCTTGAAGATTATTGGCCTATGGTTAAATCCCTCCCATTGGTGGGTCAACAGCAATAAAGGCTCAACTACAGCAGGAGGGTATACATAACCAACATGGGGGGTCACAGTTACAGTGACCAGTTTATCTGATTGAGGAGGGTATGCCACTGGATCCTATAGGTCACCTACTACATTAGGCTACTCTGTCAAACTTGGGACACATAGAAGCTCTACCTAATACATAGAAACAGACACAAGGAGGTTGCCAAAATGAGGAGACAAAAAAAAAAAGTCTCAAGTGAAAGAAAAGAACAAAACTGAAAAAAAGCTAAACAACATGGAGGCAAAACAATCTACTAGATGCAGAGTTCAAAACACTGGTTATAAGGGTGCTCAATTAATTTAGGGATACAGAAGATGAACTTAGTGACAACTTCAACAAGAACATGGGAAACATAAAAATCAGAACTAGAAAACATAAAAAAAGAACCAGTCAGAAATAAAGAACACATTAACTGAATTCAGAGATTTTAATATAAGGAAGCAAAAAACACCCAATCAGAGCAGTCAAAAAAAAAATCTAAAAAAAATGAGGGTAATATAAGGAACATCTGGACTACTTCACACATACCAACATTTGCATTTTGTGAGTGCCAGAAGAGAGAAAGCAAGGGTTGAAAACCTATGTAAAAAAAAAAATAATGACAAATAAACTTCCCTAACCTGGTAAAGAAAACAGATGTACAAGTCTAGGAAGTACAAAGATTTTCAAGCAAGATGAACCAAAGAAGCCCACACTAAGACACATCATAATTAAAATGTCAAAGGTTAAAGACAAATAGAGAATCTTAAAGGCAGCAAGAGAAAAATCAATAACTTACCTATAAGGGAACTCCTGTAAGACTGTCAGTTGATTTTTTAACAGAAACTTTGCAGGTCAGAGGGATTGGACATAAATATTCAAGGTGATGAAAAGCAAGGACCTACAACCAAGATTACTCTACCCAGCAAAGCTGTCATTTAGAATCAAAGGACAGATAAAGAGCTTCCTATCCAAAAACAAAAACAAAACAAAACGAATGCTAAAGGAGTTCATTATGACCAAGCCAGTATCACATAAAATGTTAAAGGGTCTTAAGAAGAATAATAAGAAAAATAAATCAAAAAGTGAATAATAAAATGGTAATAAATACATACCTATCAACAATTAAATGTAAAAAAATAAAATAAACAAGCAGAACAGAAACAGAGAATATTTCAATGATTGCCAAATGGGAGGGGGCTTAGGGAATGAATGAAAGAAGTAAAGGGATTAAATACAAATTGGTTGTTACAGAATAGTCATGGAAATACCAAGTACAGCATAGGGAATATAGTTAATAATATTCTAATAACTATGTATGGTGTCAGGTATGAAATTTATCAGGATGATCACTTAGTAAGTTATATAATGTTTAATCACTGGTGTGTACATCTGAAACTAATATAATATTGTATGTCAACTGTAATTGAAAAATTAAAGATTATAAAATAAAGAACTTGCAAATTGTGAAATCATTGTCCCAAAGATTGACAATAAGCCCTTGAATCAGTTAAAAAACAGTTGGTTTAATAATTATTGTAAATATAATCATAAAACTATGTAGGTGACAAAAATTAATATTGGAGGAGATATTTTAAAAAAGTAATGTAAGACAATATATAGATACTTCAAAATGATTGAATAATGAGTAAAATTATTTACAAAACAAACAAAAAAGATTTTTAAAAAGTAGAAAACAGAAATATAATAGAATGATAGTGGCAGTCAAGGGTGTCTAACATTGGTTGGACTAATAATATATCCAGAAAGACAGAACGGAGAAATGGAGATGAATAATATATCAAAGGAACACAAAGGTTCTGGTTTCCAGTGTGAAAGAGGCATTTAGTGAGCAGTACAGAGAATGAAAAATAACCCATATCAAGGATAAAAGGAAACTACAGTGGGGGGGGGAGGAGAGAGAGAAAGAGAGTGAGTTTATATACAATAAACTAAGAATTATAATGACATTAGAATTCTCAACAAAAACACTGGAAGCTAAAAGACAACGGAGAGACCTTCTGTATTCTGAAGGGAAATGAGGCTAAAATTCTATTTCATGTCAAAATAGCATTCAAATGCAAAGATTCTAAAAGCACCTAGAACATTTCCACTAGGGAGGTGTATTTCTGTAAATGAGAGACCAAAAAAAAAAAAAATAGACAAAAAAGATGATATGAGATTCAAGTCAGAGAGAATCCAAACCAAGAGAAGATCGAGAATTTCTATTTTTTACTTCAGCTTCAGTACTGCATACTTACATAATAACCAAACCATAATGGAAGAAAAAATAGGAAATATTTGAGAATTTGAAATTATAAGTATAATATGTGAACTTAAATATTGAAAACAAACAAATTGTTATATTTATTGGAGTATTTATCTGGGATACATTAACAATACATAGGGAACCAACCATGACAAAGAAGGCAATTATAAACTCCAGAAATGGACAACAAAGAAAATATAAAGCAACAAGTACAATTTGACTTACTTGTGAACATTATTTAAAAATAATGACTAATGGCTTAACTGAATAATTTATAAGGGGGTAGAGGAATGAAAATAATGTAAAAATCCTCAAGGACAAAAACAGGAATCATTAGATAATATCTAATACATAAATCAAGAACCTGCAAGCCTATCATGTAGAAAAATGAATCTATCTAATAAGAAAAATTATTTTAATACTGGAGGAATCAGAAAAAGAATTGCAATAAGAAGTCTGGGAATAGAAAAAGATGTGACAGGAAACTTCTGTTTTTTAATCTTTCAGGGCAAGCATTTTAATTTTTATAAAAGTTAAAATGATATTTAGAAGTGTAGAAGGGAAAAGTGTTATAGAAATGTGAAAATTATGACCACAATTTAGATGTGACTGAGGCAAGAGAAACTGGTAAAATTAATAGCCAAAGGATAAGAGAATAATAAATACTTTTTAGAAACATAAATTGGGAAGCTATAGCTCCACATCAAGGACAACATAGAATATGTTTATAGTAGTAATTTTACAGATAATACAAGTTCATAGATGGATGTCTTATCAAAAAGCCATCAGCAGGGACATCAGAACCAAGGGAATTTTATAAAGTGTGGACAAGTCTAACCTGTGACCCTACCCTGATTTATGTAAGTATGAAATTAGAGAAGATGATTATTTAAACTAGTATCGAGGGGCTCTTGACTCTTCTTAGAATCACAAAACAGTAGCTTGAGTTGCAGGAGGGAAATAAAATGGTAGCAGATTTGTCTTGTGGTGCTGAGTCTTTATTAAAGAAGACTGTCCTATACAGGTTGCGTACTTACTGGTTTCAAATTTTTATACACGTGTAATGATTGAGACATTTTCTCCCAATTTTACCCACCCTTGATCATTCTTGGCCCAATGGCCAAATAAATCCTATATCATGCCAGGTCTTCAGGTATGCAAAGCATAACTATGATACAGAGTGATGTTTATGAGCTGAGACTTTGGATCGAATCCTGACTCTACTACTTACCAGCTGTGCAAATTGGACACATTATCTAACCTCATCTGGAAGCTGAGAACGATAAAGTTAGTACCATGAAGACTTTGTAAAGATTACATGGGACATATGTATAAAACACACAGCACAATGCCAGGTTCTAATAATAAGCACTTAAAATGAAAGTGACTTTTCAGGCTTCTGGTCAAGATGGCAATGTAGGCAGACATGGTTCGCCTCTTCCCACAACCATGTCAAAATTACAAGTAAAATATAGAACAACCATCACTCAGAAACATCAGAAATCAAATTGCCAAGAAGACAGACAACTACAATATTGAGTTGAATGGAAGCCTGACAACTACAGAATTGATGAAACCACATCCATCTAGACTGGTAGGAGGGGCACAGACACAGAATGAGCTGGCCCCACACCTGCATGGATAAAAATTCAGGAGGTATATCTTGGGAGTGAGGAGTACCAGATCCACACCAGGTCCCCAGCCCAGGATTCCAGTGCCAGGAAGAGAAGTCCCCACAACTTCTGGCTGCGAAAACCAGCAGGAATTGAGTCAGTGGAGGAGGCAGCTGGGGCCCTAAGCAGTTCCTCTTGGGGAGCCCACATACAGTCTCACCTTCTCAGACTCACTCCCTCTGAGCTCCAGCACCAGGGAGTCAGCTTGAAAGGTACAACTGGTATACAGGGAGAGACTGAATTATCTGGCTTTGGGGCAAGCAGAGGCCGTTGTCTGTTTGCTGAGCCCTCTGCCTCTGTAGAGCCAGTAGGCTGGTGCCATATCTGAGACCACATCAGCCTGGCTAACACTGTGGGACCCACCTTGGAGATCCCCAGAGACTCTACCCCACCCAACTCACAGGCCCACCCAAGCTACTCTTTTTAGACCATTCATTTTAGACCATTGGTACTTTTTATTTATTTCAGTTCTCTCTTTTCTCTCTAAGATAATGAGATATGTGCTACATCATCTCTGTAGGAATTTAAAATAAGAAATAATGTCTTAGGGTCAGACTCTCTCCCAAGAGGCCTCCCAAGAGATATAGGGCCTCAGCGGCCATTCTTCTCTCTTTGAAGCATCAAGTTTTGAGTGCAGAGAGTGGATCCTTATTTTAGGACACATCCTAATTAACCACCATGGCAATTTATTACTCTCTAGTAAGAAATAGTAATTTCAGGGGTTCAGAGACTTGATGTCCTATGAGTAGTACTAAAATTGCTTGATGCACCTATCTACATATGATGAATAATATTGTCAGGGGTATTAAGATACTAAAAGTTTACTGAAGCTCTCTGTTTCTTGAACTCAGCAGCTTGAGGGTATATTATCAATATTTGCTTCCTGATATTTTGGTATTTTTAATTTGACCATCCATATCAAATGTTCCAATTCAAATATTACCCAAAATCATGGTTTATGATTTTAAAAAACTCTGTCCTGTCTGGTGGCACTTTGAATCTTTATGCCATGATGTTTCATGGTCAAGAGGATTTTATGGAAAATTGGGATATTCTTCATGACCACAGCTGAATGAATAATGTATAAGCAACCGGCCTTGTGAGTTTTGAAAAGGTTATTCTTAACCTTTTTTTTTCCCACCTGGGGACTTTCTAGCAGTATGAATGTTAACTTATTTAAAAAGCAGTACCCAGATGCTTTATTTTAAATAGATTCAGATTAAAAGCATTTTTTTTTTTTAGATTCTTTAGGGTTCATGTAAGTTTCTAAGTCAGCTTCTGGTTGTATTTTATCTCTTTCACCTGCATTTTATTTGATGTTTGTCTAAAGAAAGGAAAGAGGAAAGCAACTATGAACTGTACTATTTGTACTAAATTGGGGGATTTGGAGGGTAAATTTATTTCAGGGTTGGGTATTAGAAAGAGAAAAACAATTGTATCTTAAGCTGAAGGTCTAAGGGATTAATACATTTGACTTAACAATATTCACTCTTTCAAATGAATTGGCTTTGAAAACAAATGCAGAGCATCTCTCCTCCTTTCCTCCACTAAGGATGCCTTTCCTGGCATGCTCAGTGATCCCACTGGACGCCAGCTGGAGCAGTATGCTACCATCCCTGTGTTCCGGTGCTGGGTTTGTCCCTTTCTTCTATCCACCAAAGTGGACACAAACAATTACATGATCCCAAAGACATCCTAGTTAACGCCAGCTGATGGAGGCCAAAAAATTTGTAAATGGGTGGTTTGATATTACTGCAAATAAAGAAAGGGTCTGGGGGGGAAATATTTGTCTCCGTCACTCTTTTTCTTTGTAAGGCAAACGACCCCCACCCAGCATTCCTAAGTGGTTTTGGCATTACCCCATCACTGTCAGTGAATTTATAAGAATCCTGTAGTGAAACTCAGGCAAGGTACCATATCATAAGGACAAATTAATAGGTAATACATTCATTTTTAATGTACATTTGATGCAAGTTCTTGAAAGAAAATTAATTCCTGTCATAAATATGCTCAATTTCAAGGCTTTTTTGGGAAAAACAAACCTCGGTAGCTCCCATCTTCTTTATGCACCGCATTAGTGAGGTCATAATTTTCTCTTCTCCCAATTTTTTCCACAAAGCTTGAGTTCATCACTCCCTAAAGCAGGTGACTGGGGCAAACTCTATAGCTTTTCAATTAGTAAGACATTAGAAGAGGCTTTAAGAGCTTGGGGAAGGGGCTGCATTTTTTTACTGAAAAGGATTAGTAAATAAAGACTCCAGAGACAGAGAATGGATAAATGACTTCAGACTCTGGAAAATATAAGAGATTCACAAGGAAGCCGCCATCCACCAAACCTCTTCACCCCCACCAGAGGCTTAGGAGAATATTTATCCTGCCATTTCTCTATAAACCTCCATATCTAAACAAGGAAGTGTTTTTATCTACCAGATGGTAAGAAAAAGCTAGGTGCTGGAGGAGGGACAACACTCAATATGTTTTATATGTCTTTGAAACTAACACCTGAATTATTGAGGAAAGAACTCCATAGAATTTCATTAGATTCTAGTGTGTATTAGCCTATGGAAATCCTGGTAGGGATTGATTTGTGTAATACCATAGCATCTGTACTTCTAGCAGGCCAGAAACAGGCAGGAACACATGTCCCCACTGGCCTTCTTTCTGTAAGTCTCCCTTTCCCAATCTGTAAAGAGAAGCCTGCTCAGATGAGCCAGAAAGAAGAGAGGAACTCTCATGGTTAAGTCAATTTCATGATTTACTTTGCCTTTTTTTTATCATAAGTGACTAAATTCTGTAGATCTTATGTTTTTCAATCTTACATTAAATGTTAATTTCAAAATGTATTCCACGATAACAATCGTTTCTCTCATTTGTCAAGTTCTTGAAAGATGTCTTTCTGTTTTCCTCCTCCAAGAATGTATTTGAGGTGTGGTCAGAAGTGTTTTCAGTTTATATATAGTTCCTAGAATAGCTTTCTCCTGATGGCTGCCCTAGAAATATTCAATACATAGAAGCATTAGATTTATTGTGAACAAGCCCACAAGTTTGAGAAGGTGTAGAAATTAAGGCAGTGTGGAGATCCTAGTTCCATTTTTAAAGATTTGATTGAAAACCCTCCATCCATTGAACAAATGTGTCTTGAAATAATGTATAGATTAGGATTAACCCAATCCTTACTATCTAATTTTATTGTTCAACTTGATGGCAAGTTGAACATGAAGCAAAGAGACATAAATAGATGTCATCAGGCAAACAAGATGCAGACTCAAAGACATCAGATAGCATTCTCTCATATCTATACTTTTCTGATGCCTATGATTTGAATTTGATTATTTGTTTTAACAATCTACCAATAAATATTTTTTGGGCTGCTGGAACAACTCTTTTATGTTTTCTTTCTTTATGTTCTCATAAGACACACCCCAGTAACTATCATTTAATTGCAATTTCCTTAAGGTTTTGACTCACCCTCTATGACGCAGAAATAGTAACCAATGTACATGACACAAAGTCCCAACCTATTTCACTCTGTCTGGGCACTAAAACCATTAAGGTAACATGTAAAAGCAATGCCCTAAGACTCTGCTCTTTTGCAATTTCCCCGTTTTGGAGCACATCTTAAGCAACTTGCGGCTTAGTGGTTGAATCATGATAGGGAATTAGGTACCAACTTTCTACGTCGTTCCCGTTCTGTCTACCTCAGACTTTTGAATTTTCTGGATCACTATAGGCTACTTATTGAATATCTTGGAGGACCTGGAATTCCATGAAATAGATAATTGACAAAAACAGTTTCTACTTTCTCACCTGAGAATTTTTGAGGATCAAGGAGTTACATACAGATTGTAATAGGACCTCAAATGCCATGTCTTTTAATCTCCAGAAAATATCACTTTTGAGTAGAAAATTGGAAAATTGGTTCTCTCATCTGTAATTCTGAAGGAAAAGATCTTGGTTTTATTTACATTTTAAATATTCTTTATAGTGTTAATGATGATAAAAATGCCTAGATATCATAAATTGAGATGTTATAAAAACTGCTTGAGTGTAACACTTTTAAAAATTGTATATAGTCCAGTTATAGCCTCTGTTCTTTAGTTATCGTAACAAGAATATAATCTATAGCAAACATTACCGCAAACATAACTATTTGAAAGCACATGACTCTTCAAGATCCACAAACATTTCTTGACATAAAATGTTACTTAAATGATGTCATATAATAAGTATGTTTTTATTGGTATTTTCTTTTATCCTCACCAAAACCTTCTCACATAATAAGTGCATTATCATTCCCATATTATTGATTGAACTCACATTTGAATTAAATTGCTATTCACAGATGAAAAACTGAGGATACAGAGGATGCAGATATTTCAGTCATTAAATATATTTCTTCATGACTTTCAATTTCTGAAGATGAAACAAAACATTTACTTAGGCCACTGACTTAACCTAAACCCAAACCGAAAGTTTGAAAGAAGGCATACTTCTAGGTAATTACCCGACCTCAAAGTCCCAAGATTTTTCAGTGTTAACCTTTGTGCCTTTAATTTGGGAAAACCAGCCTTATAATTCTTGAAAATATAATGCTGCTGTTGATATCTAATAGAAGCATATTAACCATAATCTTGACAAGTGTATTTCTTCAGTTCTATTATATAACAAACACAATATTTTAGCTAGTCAAGAGGTTTGATATATTGTCAGATAGCACACAGTAGACAATTCAGTATTTGTTACACAAATTAGTAAAATCTGAACACTGGAACTGGGCCTCGGGGAGACTGATAGTGTCGGTTGATTTGGTACCTAGAGAAGCTGGTCTTCAAGATTATGGCCCCACTGCTTTTCGACCCAAGGGTGTTATAAACCAAAATCTAGACTGATGTCCATAGCAGGCCTGTTCTAATAGAGCTGGAGTTTCAGACATTACACAGATTTCCTTTTGGTAAATCCCTAATTACCAAGAAAGCTTAAACTTCTTGCTTTTACTTCCTGGGTATCTTGGTTTTGACATTATAATAAAAATGTTAAGCCTTTTAGTTTGAGGTGGAACGTCTTTCTAAGCCGTGCTGGCTCTGTTCTAGACCTGTTCAATAGGTACTCTAGACACCTCATTTGAAGGTACCATTGATCCCCTGGATCATCCCTGGAACAGCATAGTCAGGGTATGGTCATGCAGTTTCTAGCAGAAATACATCTGGTTAATTGAGGGCTTTGTTTAATTGATTTCCATATTAGTTGGGGCTTGACAACATAGTAATATAAGTAACACTATTTATAACCATTTACTTCTGGAGTCAGATTCCCATTTATGTGTATGTGAATTTTATCTATACTCTATTTTTCAATACATGATACATGTCTTAAATAGGACTAATATTTTATAAAGTCTAGTTTATTTAATATTCTAACAAAATTTACTTAGAAATGTAAAATTGACTACCCTGAGTATTCGGTAATTTTTTTTAAACTGAGAAGCCTACATCTCAATTTTTTTTTTATTGGTTCAGGTGTTTTCTCCCTTCTACCCACAGAAAGTGTTATAAATTTTTATTTTTATATAAACTAAAAGATGAATTTTACTTTGCAACCCTTATAGTTCTTATGATGACTGCAGGCATGAACTAAGAGGGAGAGATGGTGATGAGGGGTGCATGGCAGAGGGGAATGAAAGGGAGAAAAAAATGGGACAACTGTAATAGCACAATCAATAAAATATACTTTAAAAAAGTGTGAAATTTAGAAATTGACCTCATAGACTATAGAAGAAACAGAACATTAAAGAGTTACCAAAGAATAACTGTAAAAAAAAAAAGCAAAAAACTTTACCCATGTAAATGTGAAGTCATATCCTGACCAAAAGAGGAAGTGGCAGGTCCCAGGGCTCAAGTTCGCTCACAGCTGAATATCACAGACAGCACACTGCTGACTGTCTTCAGTTGTTTCTGTAAGGACAGAAAGTGCACTCAGAGTCTGAATTCAAAATGCTGAAGAGAAAACCATCCAATGTTTCGGAGAAGGAGAAACATCAAAAGCCAAAGGTAAGGCAATTTTATGCATAGTCAAAGAAAACTAAATCATGTAATAGAATACACACACACACACACACACACACACAGTTCTTATCTGTTAATCATAAATAAATTCAACCATAGGGCTGAATGCCTCATGGCAAATATGGAAAAAACCTAATTGCAAATTTAGATGTTAAATAATATCTAACAATTATTGTCTTTGTAATTTTATTTCATAGTTCATATTTGATCATTTACATCTTTAAGTGAACTTGGAGGCCAGATTACCAACTTCATGGAGATCAACTTGGTGGCCTTTCTGTGAAAGATTGATATTATAAAACATTCTTGCACATTTTTAATGACAATAAAGTTGTCAATGTGTATTTAACAATGTACTGAACGCATTTTATCTCAAGTGCTCAGCTTCTCACAACATGTTTAATTATGAGAAGGTTTTAAAATAGATATTTTGGTTAAATATTTGATTATTTTTATTTTTAATATTAAAATATGAAAGCTTGTTGTAGATATTATTTTTCTATTTTGTCTCTTGAACAAAGGAGAGGATTGGGTTGTGTTTTGGGAAGCATCAAAACCCCATAAATTAGTAAATTTGTCAAGTTGGTTCTATTTAGTGTGTTGTTCTATTCTCTGTCTTGACAATAATTGCAGCTTATAAAAGAACTAGGGCATGAGATAGCAAAGTTTAAATTCTATTGCAGATAATGTAAATTAGCTATTAATTTATAAAGTACTGGTGGAGAGACTTTTTCTAATACTTGTACATTTCCCCAGTTTCTTACATAATTAACATTTTAAACCTGTTTGTGAATAAACAACAACTGAATTAAAATGTCTTTTTAGAGGATTGATTTATTACTTTAATGGTCTTTATATGCTTGGCTCCCATTCTGAGAGGAAGGAGTTGGGAATTGATTGTGAACTTTTGTATTGATGTGGCATTGAACAATAGTCAATATTTTAAAACTCCTTGCAGGTTACACACAATCTCTCTGAAAGAAACTAAAAATAAATGATTTCCAATCACTGGAAACTAAGAATAAATTATCTTTATATTAATTCTTTCTGATGCAAAGATCTGATAAAGGATAGACACGCAAGCACCTTTACTGAAAAATACAGCTGGATAACACATCATGATTTCTGCCTTTTTTTTTTTCTAATGTAATAAAAATTCAAGGTAACATTTTTCCAAAGAGTACAAAACAGTTTCTAAAAGCATTACTTACTTTTCTAGTTAATATTAATTTTATATAAAATTAACTTGATTCAATGCAATAGTATTGAGTTTATAACAGTAAATTTAGGAAGATCGTAAAGTTAATATGAAGCAGTGGTTTTCCTCCAACTATTTAAAGTCTAAAGTTAGAATATCTCATGTAGACTACATTATGTAGTGAGTTACTATGTCATCAAACTATTTTCAAAATGATACTTCAGTCTATTATCATCTGCCTCAATTGAAGGAACTATTGTAATACATGTGAGTATTGTTCACCTTATTGACTTCCTTATTCAGAAAAGAAAAATATTGATAAGATACACATCTGAGAACACAATATATCTCACAGATTATAGTCACTTTGGAAACATTAATTTTTGTTCTAAATGAACTCCCATTTTCTTGAGATAAATGGTTTTATTCTATATAAATTTTTAACATTATTTTACAATGACAGCTGATGTGCAATATGCTGTTCATTACAGTGGTACAACATCATTAAACATTTATGTATCTTACAAGCAACCACTCCAATAAGTCTAGTACCCATCTGACACCATGCAGAGTTACGGCAAAATGACTTACTATACGCCCCATGGTGTATTTTACATCACCATGACTATTTTCATTTTTGGCAATTTGTACTTTTTAATCCCTTTCACTTTTTTCACCCAACTCCCCACCCCCCTCCCATCTAGTGACCATCAGTTTGTTCTCTGTACCTATGAGTCTGTTTCTGTTGTTTGTTCATTTTTTTTTGTTTTCTAGATTCTACATATTAGTGAAATCATATATTTTTCTGATGGTTCATTTAGCATAATGCCCTCTAAGTCCGCTCATGTTGTCAAAAATCATAAGATTCCATTCTTTTCCGTGGCTGAGTAATATTCTATTGTATCTATGTACCACATATTCTTTCTCCATTCTCTATCAATTTAAGGAGTTTTGTGATTATATATGTACCAGTACCTTTTTCATATATTCTAGATCCCCTAAATCCTTTCCTTTTAATATGGAGGTAGTATTTTCCCAATTATTATACTGTAATTGTGCCTTAGAAACATTTATTTTACTGGGTAATTTTCTTAATGTATTTTATGGAAAAAGACCAGAATCCATAAGAGATGTCACAGATGGATGTCATGATAACCCTACAAATACATGGGTAGAAAAGTGAAGAATGCAAATTCCTTCATCTACTAGAAGGGAACATAAGGCCTGTGCCTAGAAAGATAAAGTGGGGCCATCAAGAAAACTACCTTAAATATAGGGAATCGCTGTTGCTGCACTGATTAACCACATACCAGATAATTGCTTGCATCTCTTAACTCAGAAACATATACTCCTTTTGCTACACTATTTCAGAATTTTTTAGAGAGATTTCCTTGTATCTTATTGTAATTACTAAAGTAGGTAATGAGCAACACTAAAAATGAGGGAAATATTATTTAATCACCTAATTCATATTAACTCCTGTGAGTTTTATTTCAGGTGACCTGGCACCCAATTCAAATGGTGAATACATATTGTACCTAATGTTACCTCAAATAAAAATCATGAAAGACTTTATTATTAACATTTTTAAATAATTCTCATAGCTGTGAGAAGAATTAAAGACAGTCATGGATATAAAATGTAGCAATAGATTATACATGTCCTAGATTCAAATCAATTTATTATTTTCCTGTGTTCACAAGACGTTATAAACAAGTCCATGAATCAAAATAGTAAGTCAAAGTACATGTTAAAATACAGTTTTATCATATATAATTTTATCACCAATGTGTCCCCTTTCCTACTCTTTAATCTTCTGTTTTTCCATTTTTGGTATGGGTCCTTTCTTTCAAATAGTTCACAAATAGGACCAACAGTATTCATATTACTATAAGATATTCACAGTGTAGGTTATGAGGGAAAGACCAGAAATATTTTGTAAGGGAAACTGGAAAAGCCTTGGAAAATTATTACAAGAGAAACCCACTGTGTATGCTGGAATGTTAATAAATTCCAACAAGTTCAGTTTGTGTCTCAGAAGTCTCTGTAGTGTGTAGGTACATTCCAAATTAAGAAAGAAATTTGATAAATAGTTGTTAAGTATTCTACATTTAGTTGATCAAAAATAGCCTGTTTAATATACAGGCAAGGTACTATACTGTACTTTCCTTCTTCAATTTTATTATTACCTTTTTATCATGAGTGCCCAGTATTGATTATGATTTTTTTTAAATGTAAGCATATTCAGGATTCATGTTTGTTAAGATATATCATTATACTCTATAAATGCTTACATTATAGAACATAATTTTCCTTGACTGCTTTTCCAACTAAAATGTTTTATTTTTTGTTTTCTATACTTATTATGAGTTTATTACATACTAGTTGCTGTGTTCAGAGCTTTTTATACACTAATGACTTAATATTTGTTAACAGTTCTATAAGGGAATCACTCTTATTTAACCTCATAGAGAAGAAGGCATGGAGGAGGTGAATTAACTTGAGCAAAGACACATAGGTAAATAATTAAACTATGTAATATAAATACACCTGTCAATTTCCAGTGCTCCTGTTCTTAAATATTCTGCTGCCATTTCAAGCATAGGGACTGTGGATATTATTTCTATGTGCCTTAATTACCAGCTAAATCTTAGGGAAACCAGGCAGAACATATTTTTAAGAGCCTCTGGAAATGGAAAAGGAATTCAGAGACCTTTCACTGTTGTCAATGATTAAATGCAGGAATTTCACCTGCAAAATCCCTCCAGGTGTCCACACAAGATTCAACGCTTTCTGTAAAACAATAAAACTGCCTTAATATTCAAACTGTCAAAGAAAAATCATGACCTAATATTGAGATAAGGATACCATGTAACTCCTTCCTGTATCTGCAATAATACCTTCAATGTCATACTCTTAATAAATATTTGTAAACCAAATCAAATTTCTTGATTCTACTGTATGTAGCGTAGCTCAAGTATGAACGCTTCCTAGTGTTATGTACTTTCATTATTCTTGGTAGCAAGTCTGTTAGTATGTGCATAAGAAAGTTTGTATGTGTACATGTAAATATAACATTCATTTTTTAAGTTTTATTTTAATAAGAACACCTATACTGCAAACGTTGTGCAAAAACCCTTAGAGAGGCCTGTCATTTCATAATAGTAGACCTTTGTTCCAGGTCAGAGAATATGTTAGAAACTTCAAAAATAGAAAAGGAATAGACCCCACAAATAAAATTCTGCAACTGAATCAACTGGCCTTTTTTTGGCTGGGATTAATGATATGCATTGGTGAATTTTAACTGAGGTTTTTCTTTGAGTAAAAGAAATTCAAATACCACTGTTCTTTCAAAGGAGAACATTGAAACGATGGCAGCTTAGAAATAAAAACTTTTTTACCATTTTTAAAAATCTACAGTGCATAGTAAATGAGACACCATTAGTGTCACAGATGCTAATTTTCTCTAGCAATGACTGAAGTGGCATTCCTTCCCGTTTGCATTTGATCCTAGCAATGGTAAGAGGTGATGAGTTGATTATGAGCTGTTTTCACTGCACTGCCCGCTGTGCGAATTTATGCTTCTAGACAAGGATGACACATAGTTTTGGCATTAAAGAGCTTTCTTCATTGCTTTTCCTATCAAGACTGTTAAGATACATTTTAACTCTTATCTAACCAAGTATAAGAAAAGAGAAGTGTATATGCACTGGTGCTTACTTTAGGCAAGGCATTTGCACAAGGGGATTATGGCATTACTTTTTTCCTCTAATTTACAGGAAAGAAAACAGTACCATAGGTGTGAAATATTTTGCCCAAGGTATCATAGCTAGTAAAAAAGAAAATGATTTGGTATTATATGGGGCAGTTTTTCTTCTTCTAAACTTCTGAGTTTCTACCCTGCTAGTTCTTTTGGCTCCTTCATCTGGGGTATAATTTTCATACTTCAATTTATATGAATTCGGTTGAAGGTTTTGGTTTTCCAAAGTGATCTCAAATACGATATGTGATATACATTGTAGGTAATATTTAAATTTACTTTTCCCATTTAAGAAAGGGTGGATGTAAATAAATGTTTACTTTTACTTTTATTTACTAATCCATCCCCTCTGCAGCCAAAATCTCTCTCCAGAGGTTCTCTTCATTTATGTATTTAGTTAGTATTTATGTCATACTTGTTTTCCAAAAAATATTTAAGGTAAATTATAATGCAAACCTAAAACTAAATAAGACAAGTCAGGAGAAAACAAAGTATAGACCATAATAAAAGGTGTCATGGGGCCATCAAGGTTGAGTTAAACATGGATAAATGTACTTGCCCCTTGGTGTGGTCCTACAGGGTAGTAGCATTGCCGTCCTGAGAACTTGTTAGAATGCAGATTCTCTGGTCTATACCAGGTCTATTAATTCAGAATATACGTTACAACAAGATACTCAGGAGTTCTGTGAGCAGTTTAAAGTTTGGAAATAATGTTCATATTGATGGTTCTCAACCTAGATTGCACAGGTGAGTCACTGAAGAGCTTAGAAACAATGATGATTGGGTTCCATCTTCAAATATTCTGATTTACCTCATAAAGAATATTCCTGAGCACCAAATATTTTTAGAGTTTACCAATCTGGAGCCATTTTTTTCCTACTGATCTTATCAAAAATCCTAGAAGATAATTCATTAATGCATTCGTCCATCCATTCATTCATTCTTCAAAGTAACAAATATCTGTTGAGTGCTTACTATGAATGGTATCCAGAGGTGTCAAAACTTTTGGCATCTCTGGGCCACACTGGAAGAAGAAGAGTTGTTTTTGGACATACGTTAAATACATTGCAACATGTAACCACAAAAAAATCTCATAATATTTTAAGTAAATTTACAGTTTTGTGTTGGGTCACATTCACAGCCATCCTGGGCTGCATGTAGCCAGCAGGGCACAGTTGGACACCCCTGACAGACCATAGGCCGAGAGTACAGTGGTGAATAAAACTAAGGTCACTGTCCTGATAGGATTTACGTCTACTAGGGAAGACAGACAATGAACCAGATAGTTTAAATATATAGCATGCTAGGTAATGATAAATGCTGAGAAGGGAAGGGGGGTTATGAAATATCAAGGACCAGGGAATATTTGGGGAGAATGGGACATTTGAAAAAGGGCTTGAAGGAAATGGAGGAGCTGACCATGGGTCTGGTTGAGGAAGCCCTTTCCAGGCAGAGGGAAGAACAAGTCCAAAAGCCCTGAGGTGAAAGTGTCCCTGGTGTATTTGAGTAACAATGAAGCAAACACACACAGGTGGAAGAATGGTCAGTCACAAAGAGCCAGAACACGGAGGGTTAGGATTTTGACTAGTGTTGAAAGATTTTGAGAAGAGAAGGATCTGGCTTACATTTTAGTGGGTTTGTTGTCTTCTGTGTTTTGAATACACTGAAGGGAGTGAGGGAGGAAGAAGGAAGATAAGACCCAGTAGGAAGCAATTCCAGAAACTAAGAGAGGCTGGGGGTTCAGACTAGGGAAGTAGCAAGGGTAGATGTTAAGAAATGTTGAATTTTAGATGAATTTGTGCATATTGTATACATTTGAAAATGTAAGAAAGTTAGCACATATGCTAGAAAGATGGTAAGCAGAAAGGCTGCCACCACGTTGCACTGTTCTTGCTTGCAGCTCATGTCCACATTCCAAGGAGAAGTAACCCCATTCCTTTGCTCATAGACAGCAGAAATTCACCGTCAGAATGATGTGCCACTTCCTAAAGGCTTCTGGTTTTTCTTCAAAATAGTTTTTTATTGGATTTAATTTTTATTCCCAGGGTACCTCAAATCAGAAGAGATGAACTAATAATTTCCCCATTTCATCGTGTTTAACACTTTGAAAGTTAAATAATTTTGGCCTTGAAAACTCTCCAAAAAAAGTAGAAATTCATTTTATCCTTCCATTGTACAGAATATGAATCTATAATCAAATGCTTTTGTTTTGTTTTGCAATCAAGTAGCAAAAGAAAGGTTTGGAGCCAAATAGATTGGTTACACTTGAATTAAAAACAACCAAAAAAGAAAACAAACTCGTGCCCAGACAACATATAGAAAGATCAAGAGACAAATGGTTGACAGAAATGAGGGCAGTGTGGACTCTCATTTGGAAATTTGGATATTATATCCTGTAGAAGAGTATAAAGCCATTATTTTGACTATAAATATACTGGATTTATTAAAAATTAATTTAATGAGAAACTTATCTTTTTAATCTTTTCTTGCCTTGCTTTGGAGATAAATGGCTTCATAATCCCTGCACATTGTTGGGTTGGTTCTTTTTTTTTTTTTTTTCGGTATATATAATGAAGTCCATACCCTACATATCCAAGTTTTCAAATTTAGCATTACCAAACATCCATTTCTCTTCCTTTCTAATGTAAAGGATTTAGGTGAACTTCTAGAAATAAGACATTTCATAATTAGCTTCATAGCAAATAACAAAAATATCTTCCATTAAGAATTGGTTAATAAGAATAGAAGAGGGCTTGAAGCTGCCTCTAGTGGTAGATGAAGTGATTCTTTCATAGATAGAGCCATTTGTCAACACAGCTGGCTATATCCCTTTTCTTCCCTTATATGAAGAGCTTTGGAATTTTTCATCTCAACTGTATTAGTTTTCCAGGGCTTCCATAACAAAATACAACAGACTGTGTGGCTTAAAGAAAACAGAACTTTATTTTCTCTCAGGTCTGGAAGTTCAAAGTCCAAGATCGAGGTGCTGGCAGGATGGGCTTCCTCTGAGGTCTGTAAGGGATGGATCTGTTCCAGGCTTCTCTCTCCTGGGCTTGGCTACCACTTGCTACCTTTTCACTCGGTTGACCCTTTGTGCATGAGCCCTCCTGGTGCTTCCCTTTGTGCATCCAAATCTCATCAGAGACAGTGGCTCAGACCACTCTCATGCTTTCCTGTCTGTTTCGCATAGCCTAGAAGGCTTTTTCCCATTTTTTCCAACACATGAATTTATATCTACCTTTTAATATCTCCGTGGATTCTCACTCCCTTAAGAAAACTTCCACTAGTTAACCACGGCAGTGCCTTAGTGGACAAAGCAGTAGGGAACATGAACTAAAGTCTTCTAGGCTTAGATTTGAGGTTCTATTTTGATATGTTCTAACAAGGGGATGCCAAACATCTTATTAAACTTCTTTCGAGGTTTGTTGTGCTTGTCTGAAGAAGAGAATGTGTTAAAATATGTCATAAAAGATTGAAGTGAGAATTAAGTTAACTACGACAGGTAAATTTCCTAGTACATAGTACACGTTTGAATAATAATCTCTCCCTCCTTTCTATTTTCATTAGTATTTGTTCCATAACTGTATTGTTTCTCTTACCATAGTTTATTTCACTATGTCCTTCCAACTAGAGTAACTGACAAGAACAAGATTTTTTGTATCCCTACAATTTTTGTTGGGAAGCAAGGGGAATTGAACTCTATGTGGCTTTCAGACTCCACATATTTTCTATTACACTTTGGTTACCATCAAAAACATTTGTAACATGGAACATAGTCATGACTTCTCAGTGTATGTACCGTAAGTGCGGAATGACTAATGGATAGTATTAGTCATCTAAAGAAGTAGTCTACTTCAAGAAACAGGTTTTAAATGGGTCACTGATAAAAATCTGGGCAACACCCACATAAAACAAAGCAATCATTCTTAGAATCAGAATAAAATGAAACAAAATATCAAAAATTGTAATGCAATCTGTCTGAAGAGAAAAAAATTTGCAAAAGGTGTTACTTTTCAGGGATCCTGAAAATTAAGTGGGGAAGTGTAAATTTGCCACTGTGTCTGAAGAACAGTCCAGACCAGCTGAAATAAATATTCCATTTGGTTCAGCTGACTTATTCACTCAGGTGAGATAGTTACTTTGGGTTATTATGACTGTCTCTGTAGCCCTTAACATCATCTAATTCATTATACTGTGACTCCACTGAACACAAAAAACTCCCAACACCAATTTTGTATCCTATGTAATATTTCTTCCAGGGGAGACAATTTTTTTGATCAGTCAGCAAGGATATACCTTCTTCTTGGCAGTTGAATTTCTCATAACTAATCAACACTTGGTATTACCATTTTTGGTATCTTATCAGTTTAGTTTATGAGTCAGTCTCCCCTAAGGATGTTCATTTCTAAAAGCTTAAAGAAAAAAAGCTTCTATACTTGTTAAAATGAGAGCCTGATATTGGAAGCGGAGACCTAACCATGGAACTGGTTTCCTAGAAGGACTGGCCTAAGTTCCCAACTGGTCCTACCTTTTCTCTATATACATAAAATGAAGACCAAAAAAACCCACAAAACCTCATTTACATTTTTTCATAATTTTAATAATTTAAATTCTTAGAATAAGTTTCAAAACAGATTTACCTTGTATCAAATTCTATTGTATAATTCATATTGATATGACAACCTGGATATTTGGTTAAATTTTTTTCTGACTATTTCACATGATAATAGCTGTGCAACTTCAATTTTTTAAGTTAAGTAAAGATAATAAATAAATAATGAAATATATTAATTTTTAAATTCTTATGAACACATATTCTTCACATTGTTAGTTACTATCCAACTATCATCATCTTTTCTAAATCAGGCCATTTAAAAATTTCAAAATACTTAAAGATAATAAATAGTTCACTATAATTATTTATGAATTGTAAAGCAGTCATTATCAGTGAAACAAATGTTTATGATTTTAAACATAAAACAAATGTTTATGATTTTACAACTACCAGACATTGTACTGTTGGTTTAGGAATTATCATTAACCGAGTTCATTTCCGCCACTATTATTACATTTCGATACCACTATTAACCACTCAGTAGATTGATATACTTATATAACCAAATCCAAATTTACTGAAAGAAAAATAAATGTAATAGACAATGAGGAATTTAGAGAACCCAAAATTCTCTTCCAAATATCCTAGCATGAACTTACTAGAATTTTTTCCACCTATTTTTACCTTGTTTGGGATTACATATCATATAATTGCTCCACATAAACATACATGTTCTTACTAAGAAACAAAAAAGTTTAAATTCCTAAGCATAGTGGCAGCGGGTACTGCCTAAGAGGGAAGTGTTTATAAGCTTTATGATATTAACTGCAGCACTCAACCTCGGGTGGCATAAAGCATGCAAAAAAGAACTTTCTGTCAGTTTTATTATTTCTAAAAAGGTTCCCCTTGAAGCAGAAGAGTGACCTTGCTCTGCCAAGCTGACATATGCCACTGGATTAATGGTCGAGCTCTGCTGGAGGGAGGCTGGTGGAAGCATTACAACTTCAGGAGCTGGGCTGCCGGTGGCCATTAATCAGGGGACCAAAACCATGCATCAAACACACTCATTTAAAAGTAGTAAAAATGACTTAAAAAAACCTTTTTGAGAATTAGCTTATTGTTGTCATTACTTGTGTTCAAGGAGATTACTGCATGACTAAAATATCCCTTGGAGAGACATTTAGAAAGGTTATTATGTGCTCAGAGGCCAAGGGAATGCAGAGGACATTTAAGACGAATGGAGGTAACTAAGGTGGAGTTTTTGTTGCAGAGAATTTGATGGGAAAGTTTGTTTAATGAGTTCGATTTTTCACACTTAATTTTTACTCCTTTATTTAACCATGATTTCAAAGGTACTATGGGCACTATGAATGTTTGTCGCTTTGTGATAATTTTATTTTTTATTTTAAAACCAGGGCAATTGAATTTAGTAGTATAAACAGTTGACTGGTAAACTTGTTAGGAAACTTTTCAGGAATGTGAGTTTAAGTCAACTCATTCAACTATTAAATATATTAAAAAGTACATTAATAACTTAAAAGTACTATACATTCTTCCACCATGTGCTAGCTAGTGAAAAATTTTTGAGACTTTTTCTCCCTCTGATTACTGAGAAGGAAAACAGGCCTAAGTCTAAAATCTTTAAAGAGAATGTTCAGTTTAATTTATCTAATAATAAGCTCCTCCTTCTTTTTAAAAATCCCTTTTGCAATATGGAACAGTAGGTGGGGGTGATTTTCTTTAAAAAATGCCTTCAATAAAATTGAGCAGACATAATTTCTTTTTCTGTTTTAATAGCTCTTCTTTTAGATTAATGATACTAAATGCATATGATATAATTTCATTATTACATAGAACAAATGGTAGAATCAGCCTTTATTAAGAAAACCATAATATTTGACACTTAAGATTATGGTCAGTGTAGTAAGGCCTGCTGTGATTAGTAGTTCAAAGTTATTCTTCCTCTTGCCTTCAGTTTGTAAAAAACTCATCTCTGAAGGGCAATATGGCAAAGCGCAATAAACAAAGCGCAATAAAATGAGATATGCCTGTATTTAATAGGCTAGAACTGATTGTACCTTATATTCTAGCTCTTGGTTCTATACTGTTTTGGAGTAAATGTCCTCTTTTCTTTATAAATAAATAAATAAATAAATAACTGTTGCTTTCTTCTAGCATAATATTCAATATTATTTTCTTTCATTAATTACTTATGCAGAATTATTTATTACTTTTAAAGTTTAATTTTAGATTAAAATAGTTGATAATAATGTGACCACAGTTAAAAATTATTTAATATTTGGTTGTAAATGGAAAAAAATTAATGTGCACAAAATAGAGTTAATTTCCAAATTTATGGGGAGATAATTCATATTTTTTATAACTGGAAATTTGAGTTTTCATCTTTGGTACCACATTCTCCCTATTAAGTTACCTAGAAAATAAACTAGTAATGGATATTTGCTCAGGGAAATAACTTAGAGGAGGGATAGAAAATGCTCGAAATATGTAATTTCTCTTTCCTCTCCCCACTATCTTTGATAAAACACAAACTATCTCTTTATGACCTCTTTATCTCTGAGCCCAAAAGTGGCTTCAGAAAACTTTTTAACACAGCTCTCAGTTAAGGTCTTGTCAAATTATCCATGTGGTGCAAGAATTGAAAACTTGCCAACACTGGTTTTGAGAGCTAGCCCATCCAGACAATGGAGAGCCCTTTTGAAATATTCTTGGGCCAAATACACAACATAAGATGATTATGTTCATTGTGTTCACTAGAGGCCACCTTTCTGTCTCTTCTTTTAAGAGTTCAGGAGATAATGATGTTAGGCACGTCTTTGTAAAGCAAGACTCCTTTTAATAAATGGTGTGTGGTTCATCACCTTGTTACTTTACCATCATTTTAGCAATCACCATTTGGATTTGGTAACTTCTAAAGAGTTCTTCAGTCAATAACTTTATGACATCTTAGAGTAAGTAATTTTTGAACATGGTTAAACAAATTCAAATTGTATTGATTTCAACTAATTTTACTTCCATAATCTGTGATCATTTTAATGGAACTCTCTTTAGATCGACTATAAATCACATAGGCATAGGCATATAAACACAAAATGCCTTTCATGTACTAAGTAGTCATTACAAATTAGTATTGTTAATGGGAGAATATAAATTTCCAAGTTGACATCTATTATATATAACTAACATCACATATTTGTATATAAATATAATCTGCCTTTAGCAATTGCTTCTATATTTGTATACCATTCACTTGAGTATGGTTCTGTTTAGCTCTTATCTATTGAAGTAATTTGGTAGATGACACAGATAAAGTGTAAATTCCTCCAGGACAGATTCTTCCTGATCATGTTTACATTTTTAAAAGCTTATCATTTCCTTTTTATTTAATAGGATTTTGTAAGAATCAGTGATATCAAGTGACTGAACTTTTGCCACATTATGCTTTTTACCTGAAAAAAAGATATTTAAGACACATCTACACTACTTATTTTAAAAACTCCTTTCAACTAAAAGAGAGCATCTTAATTTCTATTCAGTTCCTAAAGTGCAGTATGACTTACTGCCCATGGATGCAAATGTAAATCTTGAGATACAGTAATAAATCATGCAGAGGTACAATTGAGAATTTTAAGTATGTGAGTCTGTTTTAATCATAAAGCTTGTTTTATTGCATTAAATAGGTTGATATAAATAACCACTTTTCATTCTGCATTGGGTTTTTTTTTTCTTTTTTTTTTTTTTGTTTTTAGTTCTGGTTTCTCTTCTTCGGGTAATTTTCTTTGAGGCAGTTTCAATTTGCCGAAAACAACTCATGACACATCAGCTTCTGAAAGTAAAGCTTTAACATGGAAATTTTGACAAAATTTAAAAATATGATGGTGGAATCAGAATCTGCACTTCCTTTATTTATTTTGCAGCTGATAGAAGAGTTGCTGAACCAGACAGATCAAGTAAACTAACTTGTTCTAAGAGTCCTGATGTACGTTAAAAATACTTAGAGCACTGATACTGTATTTGAGACTTTGGTTGCCATCACCCAAGTTTAAGTTGAAGGACATATTTCACAGATCTGGTTGTCTTTTACCCTTAGCTCCCTTGATGCCCCACACAACCATCTTCCATTGGCACCACATGATAGTGTAATTATTTAACAGGGAGGCAAACCTAACTGATTATTTTAAGTAAATTAAATTAGTTTCACACTATTGAAAACATTTCAGAGGATGAGTTTGTTAGAACAATTAAATCCTCAAATATCTTTGGATAAAGTCTGATAAGCTTATTGAGATTTAATGTACTATTATTATAGAGTATTCATATAAGCAGAATTTTCTATCTTCTAGTGCATATTCCTAACCAATGTTTTAAGTACAATATTGAGATGATGTGTGAGAACTCACTGGTAGAGTGTATGTAGTTTTTAATTTGCTAGTATTTTCAAAATACGGGGCATGTCTGCCTCACATATGCACATTTTTTCCTTGAAATAGACTGTGAAACTTTTCCATCAGTGCCTTATACAAATGTTAAGTCATGCTGGAAGTAAGATTTTATGTGAAGACCCAAAGATGTGGGTGGTTAAGAAATTAAAAATAAAGTTCAAATAAATTTTTTTTCCATAAAAGAATGAGTTACATTTCCAAAAAGAGACTTCCTAATTCCCCTTCATTTGGATAAATTTAGGCTGGTCATTGTTCTAAGAAGTCTATTCAGTTTCATTCTTTCTATCAAGCAACTTTCCACACTTTCCATCCTGCTCAGATAGCAAGTTTCTTTGAAAATAGAAGAAAGGAGCAAAACTTTATAATGGAATGGCATAGTGGTGCGTATATCAGGGTAAAGAATTAAAAAGGATTTTTTTTTTTTTTGCAAGTTCTAGTTCCTGTAACAGTTTTCTCATTGAGAAGAACTAGGTGATTCCTAAGAACACTACCGGCTTTATATCATCTGTAATAATTAGAATTGGTAAAACTAGAGAAGAAATGTGACTAACAAAAGTTAATCATCATAAGTTCTTTTAATCATACATGCATTATGTAGGGGACACACACACACACGCATTCAAGCACCTTAAATGACTTGTGCAGGCCTATTTTTGTGGTAACCAAGTAGACGATATAGAAGAAGGTAACCTTCACCATGTAATGTCAGAGATCTTCAAAAGGCAATCCAATAACATACATTTATATCAGAAAGTAGGAAAATGTTGACAAAAAATAAAATAAAATAGGCAGGGGGAGTCTAAGAATAGTATAGGAAATTAAGAAGCCAAAGAACTGATATGTGCAGCCCTAAACTAAAAGGTGTGGGACTAAAGGACTAAAAGGTGTGGGGATGATGGGATGGGGTGCAGGGTGGAGGGGATATAGGGGAGGAAATGGGACAACTGTAATAGCATACTCAATAAAATATACCCCCCAAAAAAAGAAAGTTAGTTGTACTAAAACAAATTTAGAAACAATACTTTATTTTCTTCTTAAATATGCCTGTACTTCCAAACAACTATGATTTAAGCAATACTAATGATATTTTTACAAAGTTAATGAAGTTTGCTACCATTGACTCGCTCTCGCTCACTCTCTTTTTGTTTTTAGCAAGAGGCACCTGGATTAACTCTTTTAAGACTATTTTTAGAACAGTTTTAGATTCACAGCAAATTTGAGATGAAGGTACAGAGTTTTCCCATATATCCTGTTCCAACACATTAACATTTTGTAAATTATTTTTAGCTCTTATGTAGGTACATTTCCTTTTTTCTGATCTAACATTTTATTATGAAGAATTTCAAGCATCTGTAAAAATAGAGAGTAGCACAATCTACCCATAAGTCCCGCACCCGGTTAATCATTAAAGAATGGCCGGTAATGTGTCTTTATGCTCACACATTTCACACACTTACTGCCTCTCACTAGACTATGTTGAACTACAAATAAAAATGTGTAACATCATCAAGGAGCTATTCATTTTAAAAATTTCCTGAGCTGTTTTCTGAATGCTTTAGTTTTAGCAGTTTATTTGATGTGTATTTAAACAAGATCCCTAGATTGGATGATACTGCTCTTAAAGGTTCTTAATCTATACTTTCCTTTTTCTCTTTTATTTCTTTCTGTTGATAAGTTTAAAATCAGATTATTTGTCCTGCAGCTCTTCTTTTTTTTCTCTCCCTTTTATTCCCCTCCACCCTGTAACCCCCTTCCCATCAGCATCCCCTCTCCCCATAGTTCATGTCCATGGGTCGTACACATAAGTTCTTTGGCTTCTCCATTTCCTATGCTATTCTTAACTTCGGCCTGTCTATTTTGTGCCTATCATTTATGGTTCTTATTACCTGTACCTTTTCTCCCTTTCTCCCCACAACCCTCCCTGCTGATAATCCTCCATGTGATCTCTATTTCTGTGATTCTCTTCCTGTTCTACTTGTTTGCTTAGTTTGTTTTTGTTTTTGCTTTTAGGTTCAGTTGTTGATAGTTGTGAATTTGTTGTCATTTTACTGTTCATATTTTTGATCTCCCTTTTCTTAGATAAGTCCCTGTAACATTGCATATAATAAGGGCTTGGTGATGATAAACTCCTTTAACTTGACCTTATCTGGGAAGCACTTTATCTGCCCTTCCAATCTAAATGATAGCTTTGTTGGATAGAGTAATCTTGGATGTGGGTCCTTGCTTTTGATGGCTTTGAGTACTTCTTTCCAGCCCCTTCTTGCCTATAAGGCTTCTTTTTGCAACCTTACTCCTTTGTAGGTAATTGTTTCCTTTTCTCTTGATGCTTTTGAGATTCTCTCATTATCTTTAATTTTGGGTAATGTAATTATGATGTGTCTTGGTGTGTACTTCCTTGGGTCCAACTTTTTGGGGGCTATCTGAATTTCCTGGAAGTCTATTTCCTTTGCCAGATTGGGGAAGTTCTCTATTATTTGTTCAAATAAGTTTTCAATGTCTTGCTCTTCCTCTTCCCCTTCTGGCACCCCTATGATTCAGATGTTGGAGCATTTAAAGTTGTCCCAGGAGTTCCTAAGCCTCTCCTCATTTTTTTTTATTCTCCTCTCTTCATTCTGTTCTGGTTGAATGTTTGTTTCTTCCTCTTGCTCCAAATCATTGATTTGAGTCCCGATTTTCTTCCCTTCACTCTTGGTTCCCTGTGCATTTTTCTTTATTTCTCTTTGCATAGCCTTCACTTTTTCCTCTATTTTGCAACCATACCCAACCAATCCTGTGAACATCCCAATTACCAGTGTTTTGAACTCTGCATCTGATAGGTTGGCTGTCTCTTCATAGCTCAGTTCTATTTTTAGAGCTTTGATCTGTTCTTTTGTTTGGGTCATATTTTTTTGTCTCTAGTATGCCTGTTACATTCTAAGGCGTAGGACCTTAGATATTCACCAGGGCAAGGCAACCCACATGTTGCTTTGTGGCCCTGTCTGTGGCAGAGGGGTCCCAGAGGGAACAATGCTGTTTAGTTTGGCTCTTGGGGGTTTTCAGTCACTTCCCCCACTACCCACAAGCAAATTAGGCCCTTTTGGTGCTGGTTCCTGGGTGGGTGGGTTTGTGTGCATTCCAGGACCCTGTGGGTCCTTCCAACAAACACTCCTGTGAGGTTGGGAGTTTCTCCCACTGTTGCAACCCCCACAGGTTTTTACAGCCAGAGGTTTTGAGGCTTTCTTTTCCCACGCTGGAACCCTGGGTTGCATGGTCTGTCTTGCTCCCCTGTTGTTTCTCCTGGTTTATCTGCACACATATGTGGGACCACCAGCTGCCATCTTGCCCACTCAGTCCTTCAGCTGCCACCTTGCCACATCCCCTCTGCCCCAGCTTCCCATCTCCATCTCAGTCCCTCCTACCAGAATGTAAAGAAGAATGTTTCTTCTTTAACTCCTTTATCGTTGGACTTCCATACAGCTCAATTTTCCAGCAGTTCTGGTTGTTTTTTTGTTTTTAAATTTGTTGTCCTTTTGGTTGTACAAGAAGGCAAAGTGTATCTACCTATACCTCCATCTTGGCCAGAAGACCTTATAGATTTTTTCATTGTTAGATTTTTATGATAGACAGCATTCTCTTGGTATCATTTAACATGCTCCTCTGTCTCTGTATTTATCTGGTAGTGAAATACAGAGCTTGGTGTGATTGATTTTTTTTTAAGAATATTTCATCGGTGGTATTAGGTGCTTATATTATGAAGTAGATATTCTGATTCTCTCTTTTTGTAATCTGAGGATCCATTGATAATCATTTCCTAGATCCATCATTGCATTAGGGGTTTACAAAATGGTAATTTTGTAATCTCATCATTCTTAATCGATAGTTAGAATATGCATATATATATAGAAAGAGATTTTTCCTCATTATATATGTAGTAACTCTGAAATATATTTCATACAATAAACACAGATCAAATGTCTTTCCCTTTACTTGTCAGTTCTAATAATATAACTATGTATAACATTTCCAAAGGTAACTACTAGATTTTCTCTTTTTTTTCTCTTTAAAAAAATCTTTTTTTAAGATTTTATTTATTTATTTTTAGTGAGGGGGAGGGAGCATGAAAGAGAGGAAGAGAAACATCAATGTGTGGTTGCCTCTTACGGGCCCCCTACTTGGGACCTGGACCAAAACCCAGGCATGTGCCCTGACTGGGAATCAAATTGGTGACCCTTTGGTTCGCAGGCCAGCCCTCAATCCACTAAACCACACCAGCCAGGGCTATTGATAATAATATTATCCCATCTTTGGATACAGTCTATTCTAGTGAGAATATTTTCAATATGGTTGCTGTGCTGTTTTGATGGCAGTATCTTTGAAAACTTACTTGCTTTATGGTATGACAAGATGAACATTGTGAGAATTCTGACTGAAAACTTTGACTCCAAATGTCATTGACATCATTACTTGTTTTCATTGTCCTTCAAACTTTTAAAAATATATACCAGTATTATTAATAGCAATGTGATTACTAGAAATGGGTTACAATTTAGTTTGGTTTCTTTTTTGTCTTTTGGACAGTCAACTTACTGTTTTTTGAAATCACTTAAAATAATTCCTCTCTCTAAGCCACCACTTAAATATGAAATTGAGTTCATTTGTTTTCTTTTTATCTGGAATTTTTAAGGATGGTTTTATTTAATTTTGTTTATAAATATGTAAAATATAATATGTAAAACAGTTACATGGTTTTAAAGTCAAATTTACAAAACAAGGTATATTCAGGGAAGTCTATTTTTTCCCATTTCTTTTACTTTGTTCATTTTGCCCCATTTCTCTAAGAAAGAAAATAGATATTTGCCTGTATTAAAACACTCATATATTTTCCCCCTTAGAAAAATTACAGCCTACTATATATGTTTTTCTTCACTGGATCTTTTTTTACTTACACCATACCCTGGAGATCATTCCATAATAGTATAAAGAGATATATTTCAATTACTTACAGAGGCACACAAGTCCCTTGTTTTACCATATATTATTCAGCCAGCGCTTTTTTGATAATGAACATTGGGGTTTATAGCTTTTTGACAATATAAAAGTTTTACAATGAAGGTGGATGTGTAAGTCAATTTATATCCAAGTGTATCTCTGATATAGCTGTCTAGAAATGGAATTGCTGGGTCAAAGGGCAAATACAAAGGTAATTTTGCTAGTTTTGCCAAATTACCCTCTACAGGTGTTGGGCCATTTTACAAACATATTTAATTGGATAGCAAAAGGCTATAAATTGATATAGAGTCTACTTAAGGACTAAGTATGATCTAATGTCAACAGAGACAAAGAATTATCTCAAATCTGAATTGAATTTTCATTTAAGTTACTCTTCTGTGTGTACATATGTAAGTTCTGTCTTGATCAGGCAGAACACAGGATAATGTCACAGGATAATATTTGCTAAATCTAATCCATTACTAGTATGCCATGGAAAATTGTCAATATTCCAATAATAGATTCTCATTTATAAAATATTATTGTCGATAAAGCCAATTTGCTTCTACATGACTCACCTTTTCGTTAGAAACTTAACTGCAATAGAAATTATAAATGTGTTCATTGTCTATACCTCAGAGTAGATATTAACCTCTTTTCATCATAAGCCATAACCTATACACTAGAAAACTGTCTCAGAAAGTCACTGACTTTTAGACTTAGAGAATGATGAAATTTTTAAAATGTCATTTTAAATACATAGATTTGCTTCTTAAGGGTGCCTTGGCATGGATTGCTATTAATTCCTCTGGCTTAAAACTGTTGAGTGATTCATAATGAGGTGACTGACAAAGCCAAAGTAATAGTCCTGAAGCCTTCTTAAACCACTACTCCTAAACTCATTTCTCTTTATTGATATAATGAGGGGGAATTAATTTTAAAAGGTGGTGATTATTGATTAGTTAATGGCAGAAGACAGCGCAGAGAAATGCTGAAGTGAGCCTATTCTGTACCCTCCTGGGCAACACGACCCCATTATCCCATGGTGGAAATCATGCTGTAACCCTCATTAATATTTAATATGCAGGATGCAGGCTGGATGTAGGCCACAAATTTGCCCTAAGCATAGGCCCCAATAGTCCATATGACTGTTTCAAGTACATAAAACAATAACAAATTTCTTTGTGTTCAGATAGTTCCTAAGCAGTACAACAATACATTCAATTCCCTTTTGTTATCTCTGGGCAATGATGGGCTGGTGGAAATGCCTATTAGGCAAGTTAGAGCGATTAATGCTTTGGGAAGTCACTCTAGGTTAGGAAGCTCTGCATGAGAAGGCTTTGTATTTTCCAGTGTGGTTCTCAGTGTCAGCCTTTTTCTTTTTCTCCTCTTGCCACAAGCTCAAGAGCTTGTTCAGGAGGGGTGGCGAGTCAGCAAGAGGCACTAATTGTGTCTAACAGAGCCATCATCCTTAGGGTATATATTCTGTATCACACTGTCTATCAAGCTAACCCCTTGTTACATGTCAGGATCTTTTTATTTCAGCTCATTTAAAAGGGAAACAAAGAGTTTTAAAGGTAGCTGTTGGGGAGAGATGAGTATAAGAGTGCTTGTGAGTACTGAGTCTTTGATGCTCATTTGAACTAAAGCGGGTTGTGACATCTGAAAGGACAATACAGTTTTATAGATTGCTGGCTCTTGTTATTAACATTGCTAATCACCAGGTTATCTTTCTGTACCACCAGCTTATTTTGAAAATATAAGCTTGAAATGAGAGGAAGTTCTGAAGATAGGACATAGTGTTGGATTTGTGGGTATCTAAAGGACATAATATCAAACATCCACCTTTCACAAACAATGTATAAAATTAAATAGAGTGAAGAAGTATCAATTTTTGACTGACTCCAAATATTTTTGAAAATGTGTTTAAGAGGATCATTTATTTTGTAGCATATCAGAAGTTGTTTATAATTGCCTGCATAGAATAAGTTGCATGAGAATAAATATTTAGCTTTGCAACACAGAAAGTAACCAAGGGAACAAGTCTTCTTATACATAATTGAGTTCCTTTCTCAAAACCAGTGAATGAAATTGATCTGAGAACTCACTGTAATTTCATGTTAAATGTGGAAAAATTCAGTTTTACTTGAAAACTTAGTGGTGCATGCCTAAATGCTGTTTTCATTTTATTAATAGGTCTATGCATATGTCTTCTCTTTCTGACATCAAGTAGAGAATTTCACAGATTAGCAAGAGTTAACAGCAGAAGTGTAGTTGTATTCATTTTTTTGACAAATATGATCTTTATGAGGCATAATGTTGTATCTACTCAAATATTTTTTGTTTTGTTGTTTGTTTATTAGTTGGTGGGTTAGTAATACATGCCATTCATATGAGCAAAATTAGCACTATAAAATAAACAATTAATAGTTTTTCTACAAAATTTTTAACAGTATAACATAAAACATATGAAAGCATTTTATCAACTGTAAAATTACAGTGTTAATAATAGTTATACCTTCATGCCTTTAGTTATTCTAGAGAGAACTTTTTAATACTTTATTTGCATAACTGGTGCTTATTGAACCATAATCTATTTTGCACTTTTATCCATAAAAGTCACAAATCCTAAACTTCCTTTTCTTTTCCTTCCTTTCCTATTTTATAGCGTAGCAGCAGCTTTGGGAATTTTGATCGTTTTCGGAATAATTCCTTATCAAAACCTGATGATTCAACTGAGGTTAGTGTTTATTTTGTTTTCATGAACAATGCAAATACACAAAAAATTACAAAGCCAATATCACTTTTGTAAAGTAGAGTAAAAAACAAACATGTTTAAAAATCATAGCCTTGCATATATTTTTGTGATAAATGAACAAGCAATTCTTTAGTGCCAGCACCATGCTAGAAGGAAAGAGCTACCTAAAACCTAATGGATATTTGGGAAGGCAGAACATGAGCTTACAAAGAGACATCTTCATGTAACATAGACAATTCCAAATTTTCTGAGCATGTCCACCATAAAATATATGTTACCTTTTATTTAAGTTGCACCTTCTTTAATTTAGGAGATAATTAAATAACATACTGGTAAATTTTGTAAGGAAAAAATATGGCTTCTCAGTTGCACTTACAGTTCTACCACCTGCATTGAAATGTCTCAATGGTGACCATTCCATACGCATTTGCAAGCTGTGAACACTGTAAATGTACCTTAAGGAAACCTTCCTAAGTGTACTGCATGTGATACATTTGTTTTAGAGCAATAGGTTTTAGGTTTTATTCACTTCTTAATTATTTATTCTAATTAGTTATCTTTATTTTTGTTTTTTATAATTTTTCCTTTATCGTATCTAATTTCTCAAACTACTGTTCAGATTTCTATATACATCTATCTATAATATTTTAAAATGTTACTTTACATAATGATTATTCTAGACAAAAAAATGAAAATAAAATGGTATCTATTATTACTTTGTAAATATCTTTATTAGTACTATATATGCATGTGTATATAACACATCCCCTTTTATATATGTATATTATATGCTTTCCCTTTTATCCATTTCTATGTTTATATACATATGCTTATTGGTAAATATATATATATACACACACACACATGCCCTGCATAATTTTATTTTCAGTTAACTTATTGTATAAACCTTTAACTTGCCATAATCATAGATAGATATACTCTATTGTTTTTAAGTTTATAATTATAGAGTTAACCTAAAAAGTTTCTCAGGATCATTCAAGTTCATTGACTAGTTATAGTAAGCTAGTCTTTGTGAAAGTTTAGTGAACCTGATCATGTGGGTTGCACATTTGTCAGTAACCTGGCATTCATTCATTCACTCATTTAACAAATATTTATTCTATGACAGAATTTCCGTTAGGCACTCAGAAAGTACTATTACAATAACAGATGAAAATCCTTACTTCATGAAGCCTGGAATCTAGGGGGACATAGATTAAAACAACAACAAAATAAATAAATAAATAAATTTTTAAATACAATTGTGATTCAGTCTATGAAAGAAAACAGCATAGGTAAACGTTAAAATTAAAAATATGTTGAGGTAGTTTCTTTAAAGCTTCTGAATAGAATGATAGAAAAGTCTAAAATTAAAAATATTTGTGGCAGTTTTTAAAGTTTAGGCAATGGTAAATTAACACAGGTAGTAATAAAATAATATTATTTCTTATTTATTTTAATTTGTAATTTTAAAGGAAGATAAAGTTTAAACAGAGAAAAGAGAAAAGAAAAAGGCTAACTCTAAAATTTCAAAGTTTTCAAGTTACATTTCATTCAGTGTTTTTTTGAATTAAGCAAAGAATCTTTGTCTTTTTAACTTTGAATATAGAAATTAATAAAGTACATTGAGGGCTTAAACTGGACCTGTTCATTCATATTTATCATGGGTACTTTGGGTTAAGACATGAAGCAAAACATAGTAGTGATTAATAATGATGTTAACTATATGGTTAAACCTTCATATTAAAATATTCAAGTTCACTAAATAGAAGTTTCCATGATTTTTATATTCAGGGAATGACTAGCTACCCACCTATTTTGAATGGTGGGCAATGCTAGGCTAGATTACCTCAAGGGTCCCTTCTTACAAACCTGAGATATCAAGGATATGCAACCCAAATACATTCTCCAAGAAAAAAAAAAATCACTCCAAAGTTGTACGTGAGGAGTTTTGCTTATTCAAAATATGTTGTGTGTCAGTTATACCCCTGGAAGTATTCTAAAAACTCAGAATAAATAAAACAGGTAGTCTCTAGTCTCATAGAACATACATCATAGTGGGAGATTCAGGCAATCATCAAATGAGCAAACAAATATATTATCAGGTACTAAGCATTTAGAGGAAGAATAGAGGGTATACATGCAGGGAGTATACACAAGTGAGAGATACTTTAAACAGGGTGGTCAATCAGAGGCCTGCTATCTTATTACCTGGCCTTTGATTAGAAACCTGTATGAAGGGAGGAATACATTTGTGGACTCCAGGGAAGCCAATGGCAAAAGCAAGTGCAAACCTTGATGGGAACATGAAGAGAAGCAGCAACTGGGCTAGTGTGGCAACACTTGATTACAATTATTTCCAAACTTTAGCATGTTTCAAAATCACTTGATTTTGTTTGTTAAAAGAGCTTGTTAAAACACAAATTGTCCCAAGTACTGCTGCTGTTGCTGGTCCTGGGACCACATTTTGAGAAACACTGCTGTGGTTGGTGAGCAAGGGAGGTACGAGAAGTAGCTAAAGCTGAGGTGCTAAATAGATTCTACTTCACATACTCTTCATATAACGTAGTGCGTATGATGTTATAAAATATATTGAATTAATTATATGGTCACATTATTTTATGTTATATTATATAGAAGTATTAGGGTTAATGCTTTTTATTGCTTTATTATCTTGCCTTTTGTAAACATTTCTAACTAGGTGTATGAGGTGGAACTCATAAATGAAAGTGGAGAACAAAATAAAAATTCAAATCCTGGAAAAGGTTTAAGTAAAAAGATGAGAACCATTTCCTGGACAATGAAGAAAAAAGTGGGTAAAAAGTACATCAAAGCCCTTTCTGAGGAAAAGGTAAGTGTATTCTGTTAATCACTTGTATTTACCTATTAAATTTTTCTTAAAATATTTAACATGTTCTTTTAGACATAGAAATGCTTGTTCTTTATGAAGGAGTTCAACACCTATTTATCCCTCAATAATTGTGCCCAGAGTTGGGTGGAAGAGAGTATTGTTACTCCTGTTTGACAGAGGAAACTGAGGTTCAAAAAGATCACACACATATAGTAAGTGAAGAGCATATATCATCTATGTTGTAGAAAACATCAGTGCTTCATTTCTTTTTATTGCCAAATAATATTTCATTTTATAGATTAGTCACATTTTATTTATCTTTTCATCAGTTGATGGACATTTGTGTTCCTTTTGCTTTTTGGCTGTTATAAATAATGCTGATATAAATATTTGTGTGCAAATTTTTGCATGGAAATATTTTTTTCATTCTCTTAGGTATATGGTAACTAATATTTTGAGAAACTGAGAAACTGTTTCCCAAAGCAGTTGCATCATTTTACATTCCCACTAGCAATATATAAAGGCACCAATTTCTTCACACTCTGGCCAGCACTTGATATTGATATTGTTATTTTTTTGATACTAGCCATCCTAATGGGTGTGAAATGCAATCACAATGTGGTTTTGATTTGTACTTCTCTGAAGACTAATAATGTTAAGAATCCTTTTATGTGCTTATTAGTCATTTGTATATCTTCTTTGGAAAAAGGTTTATTGAAATCTTTTGCCTATTTTTAATAGGTTTCTCTGTTTATTGTTGACTTCTAAGTATTTTAAAAATATATTCTGGACACAAGTCCTCTATCAGATATATGATTTGCAATATCGTAAATTTTCTCCCATTCTGTGGATTTTATTTTCACTTTCTTGATGGCATCATTTGCAGCACAAATATGCTTATAATTTTGATGTAGTGCAATGTATCTATTTTTTTCTTTCACGACTTGTGCATTTAGTATTTTATCTCAGAAACCATTTGTTTAAGTTTTAAAAGATTTACTATGTTTTCTTCTGGAATTTTATAGTTTTAGTTCTTAAACTTTAGTGTATAATTCATTAATTTTTCTAGATGGTGTGTGGTAGGGCTCCAACTTCATTCTTTTTAATGTGGCTATCTAGGTGTCTCAACACTTTGTTAAAAAGACAATTCTTTCCCCATTGTATTTATTGTCTTGGCACTCTTGTTGAAAATCAATTGATCATGAATATATGAGTTTATTTCCAGGCTCTCAATTCCATCCCATTGATCTATATGTTTAATGTCCACTCTCTTTTGAACCCACTTCAGTAGAGCTTTCGTCCCTAGTACTCCATTAAACCAACTGTCACAGTCACCATTGACTCCTGTGTTGCCGAATCCAGTAGCCACTTTTCTTTCTTCTTCCATTACTTTTCAGCTATTTTTCATACAAGTAGTGATTCCATCACATATGAACCATTCTCTTTTTTTGAGTTCTTTAGGCTTTCTACTGGCTTTCCTTATTTTTCAGTTTCCTTTCTTAGCTCTGCTTTCTATCTTGTCCATCTAAATATCGAGCCTTCCTGAGGCTGGTTCCTGGATGCTCTACTCAATCAACACTCTTTTGCTATTCTCTCTCATCCAATCTCACACGTTTGTTTGTTGTTGTTGTTGTTGTTGTTTTTACATTGACATCTCTAGTTATGACTTCTTATCTGTTATGCTTACACATCCAATTGCTTATTTAATGTCATCATTTGAATGTATATCTAAACCCTAATATATAAAAAACTGAATTATTGATTCTTTATGTCATGTAAATTGTTTCTTGTCCAGTCTTCCCAGTACCAACACACAACACTGTCATAACTCTAAATGTCAGGAAGGACAGACAGATGAATGGAAAGATGAGAGGAAGGAAGGGAGGAAGGGAGAAAGCCTAAGAATTATTCAAAACTCCTTCTTCCTTTCACTGTTAACACTATCTCATCAGCATATCTTCTTGATTCCAATTTCAAACTATATCTAAAACCTCTAATTTCTTCATGTAAACTATTCACACTTTAAACTAAATAATCAGCCTCTCTTGCCTAGATTAGTATAATAATCTCTTCACTGGTTTCTTTTCTTCACTCTTGCCACTGTCATTCTCCACATAAAAATAAAAAAAAAAAGTCTATGAAAAAATAAAATTCAGAATACATAACCCCTCTGGATAAAATTTTATAATACCTTCACAATGCATTCCCTTACTATGGTGTGTTCATTTCAGTCCTCTGAGAAGCAGACCCAAAGATGGAAATAGATATGCCAAAGATTTGAGGAGAACAATACCAGTGAAGGATAAAGGAGAGAAAGAAGAAATGGGCAGGGAAAGCCTGACAGCAGTAAAAGCAGAGGAAGAAAGAAGGGAAATTGGTTAGAGTCTCAGACTTCAACACTGTTCTGAGAAAACTTTGGCCAGGTTGATGGGGAGTCCTTGAACTACGGTTTTCCATTAGAGGAGTCCCACATACCATGAGAATGGACTCGACTAGTACTCAACTAGTGCCCCGCTGTTTCAATCATTGGCAGGTAGCAGAGCTCCCATGCAAACCTAGTGGTGGATGCAGAGAGGCAGTAGCTGGGTTGGTCAGTAAAGAAGGGTTCCTCAACAAAAAATCTGACTGGCACATTCCCACAGCCACCACATGTGGTATGTAAAGCTCTTGGTGACCTGGCTCTAGTCTGCTTCTCTTAGTTCATATCCTAACAATCCTTTCTTGTTGCTGTCCCCTGCATAACCCAAATTAATTCTGAGTTTAGTTATTTTGCTCTTGCTGTTCCTTTTGCTTGGAAAACTGTCTCCAAATCTTCACATAAGTTGTATCTCCTCATCATTCAGGTTAAGAATTCAGAGCATATATTACCTTTTGGAAGAGGTCTCTGGCGGCTACTCCATTAACTTTCCCCAATCCTAATCCTAGTAGCTAATTCCCTCTCATCACCCAGTTTTATCTTCTTCATAGCACTTATTATTCTCCAATATCATCTTGCTTATTTTGTTTACACACAAATACACACGTGCATGTGCACACACACATAACCTAACACACTAAAATGTACCTCATTAAAGCAAAGACCCTGTTATCTTGTTCCTGATCGTACCCCTAGTTCTCAAAACAGTGCCAGGTACTTATAAAGTGTTCTATAAACTTGTGATCAATGACTGAACAAATGAACAAAGGAATGGTTAAATACAGAGAATCAAACTGAGTATAAATAAAATGTGTATTTTGAAGTTTTATTAATGTTTAGAAATGCTTGAAAATGAGGAATATTAAATTACATTTTGACAAATATTAAGATTCATAGGTTTTTGTACAAACTATCTAAATATGGAAAACATTTGAGATGTTTTCAAGCAGATGTAATTTGTTTTGAAATTGTCTGTCTTTCTAATTTTATGCAAGATTTGCTTTTCACTTGACTAGGTAGCAAGCATGGTATGAGATTTGTGACGCTTCTTAGATAAGCTTTGCTTTAGAATTGCAAAGTATGCATGTTTTATTCATATCTAGTGATCTGGTGGAGTGCAAATAACTGACACGAAACAACTATGCAGAGTTTAAACTTCCGATATCAGTTCTCAAGGGGTTAGCAATGGCGGTAAATATGTGATAAAGAGAACATGAAGAAATAAAAGTTCTTTAGCAGAAAAAGCATAGATGCTGATAAAACTAACATTTCTGGTTAAATAGTCTTGATATGATATTCATCCTAATTTTAAAAATGAATCATTATAATTTTAGTTGAATTCTATAATGTGGAATGTTCTATCTAAAGAATTTTTCCAAGTGTACTATAAAATGTTTTGCTAGAAATTGAACTTAAGATTGATTCCTAGATATTTTATTGCTGAATTATATCTTGTTTGTTAAATCAATGCACACAGTGAACATCTCGATGGGAATCGGTTATCTGACCTTAACCTCTAATATGTTTTTCTGAAGGACACAGAAGATGGAGAGGATGGCCTCCCATGTCGGAACAGTGACCCCATGATTGGGACACACACAGAAAAGCTCTCCCTCAAAGCCAGTGACTCCATGGATAGTCTCTACAGTAGGCGGAGCTCATCCAGTAAGGTTATAGAATAAGGAACAAGATCCTAGGTGGGGAATCTGAGTTAGCTATAAACAACAGATTTGTTTCTTTGGGACTAGTTTGTCAAATTAGCAACAGGGTTCCAGCTACTTGGTAAAACAAATAGTGAAAATGTATGATGTGTTGAATCTGAAGTGCTATTGTTTAAATTGGACTTAATATATTAGATAGAATTATGCATTATTTTGACATTTTTAACACTGTGACCAGCAGGGCTCTTGGGAATTTGTCTCAAAAGATCATGTTGGGTGATTAAAACTGCATCCCTAAAATAAAAATGTATGTTGGGTTGCACTAACATTATCTTGAGTCAGAATTTTTAAAGTGACTTAAAGTATTCAGATAAAGTCCTGTTCTCTGTCTCTTCACCACCCCCTTGCTTCTTTCCTTCCTCTTCTTCCTTTTCTTTCTTTCTTTCTTTCTTTCTTTCTTTCTTTCTTTCTTTCTTTCTTTCTTTCTTTCTTTCTTCTTCCTCTCTCCATCCCCCCTTCCACCCTTCCCCCCTCCTCTCTTCTCTTGCCCTCTCTCATATTTTCCTACCTTTCCTTTCTTTTCCTCAAAAAAATCTGCAAAACAGAACATTTACATCAATTTTGACATTTACTTTTTAGGGTTCCACCCAACATTAATGAGTAAAGAGTGAAAAAAATATGTAAATATTTAAAGTAGGAATATCACCAATTAGGCTACAAAAAGGAATCAGCACATATTCAACAAGAATTTTCTTAAAACATTGATATTTTTCTAAGATCACTGAGGATTCAGTCACATATTTAGCTACAATATTTGGATGAAACTACTGCTATTGTAGGGTGCTCTATAACTTTTTATATGTATACTGTTACACATCCCTCTAATCTTTTAAAGGCTTTTAAATATTTTTTTTGCAAAGTTGATTTTTCATTTCCTTTTAAATTAACTGCTTCTGTTATTTGAAGCTGGATAGCAAAGACCAAATGTTTCAAAACCCTGAATTTTACCTCTATTTTATTGTCTGTAGAACAGTTATTTTGTTTTTGTTTTTTTAAAAAAAAAGCTAGTGCAAAAACATTTGAAGGCTAAGTTTTTGCATGTGTGAAATTCAGATATCATTAGTATTCATTTCTGCTGGAAGTTTTAAAATTCTAAATTGTGATGCTGAATGTGGAAAGAGTTGTTTTAATGAGAATCCACCTTGAAAAGCCAGGGCCTGGCATGGTCATGGAAAGGAAGGTGTAAGGAATTGGCGGCCCACGCAGCTGTTACATATGGCTTACTTCCTGTAATTAGAACTCACCTATTCACATACAATATGGAGCATCCCTAAGAATCTTTACCTTGTTTTCACAATTATTGTAATGTATGGTAGAGAAACCAAGGCTGTTCCATCATCGAACTGAGCACTGAAAGGCCCCACTGAAGGAGAAAGTGAAGTGACAATTGAGCGTGATAGGGAAACTGACAGTTGTTTTTGCTGTGGACAATTTTTGCCGCCAGACAAGCAGCAAAATGGAATCACTTTCCTCTTTTTCCTTTGTGGTTCAAAGCCAAAAAGGAAGAGGACCGAAGAACAAGAATTTGGAGAAGCTTAAAACATCCAGTTTAGAACAGTTTTGAAAACCACCTGTACAAAATTATCTGGCTTATACATGGAGTTAAGTCTATACTGCCTGCTCCTTTAACAAGTATCTAATACCTAAAACACTTTAATACTGGATCGGATCACAAATCACAGAGACCAAAGTCAGAGGGTATTTTGGTTCATGGTTGAGGAAAGAGCGGTCAGGTTGGCTGGAGAAAGGTCAAAAGTGGCTCAGAGGACAAAGGTCACTGATGGAGAGTGACTGGGAGGCAGAAACAGGGTGGGTCACCTAGAACCTCCTCAGGAGGACAGCTCCAATGTTTCAGCGCCATCCCTGCTTCGCTGTGTCCGGATGATGGTTCAGAATGTTATGAGAGCTGTCAACCTCTGCTTTGCCTTCTTCAGGTGGAATAACAAGCTGTTCAGATGGCACGAGTAATCGGGACAGCTTTCGACTCGATGATGATTGCCCCTATTCTGGACCGTTCTGTGGCCGTGCCAGAGTGCATACTGATTTCACGCCAAGCCCTTATGACACCGATTCCCTCAAAATCAAGGTGCCTGCACATCATTATGTGCATTCCGTGTGGTCTGCGTAGTGCTGGTTGTGTGATCTGTTTCAGAAGTGCAAGCAGTGAGAAGTAGGGGGAGTAGATGCGTGTTCTTCCCAACAGTAGAGCTGGGGACTGCTTTACTGTGGCAGAATTTAGACAAAATATGCCAGGTAGGGTAGAGGATGAGCCTGTGAGGGTAACAGCATAAGTTGCTATTACATAGACAATGCAGAATTAAAACCTATTTGGGGAGATGGAATTATGTACATTTTTCTGCAAAGCAGGTGTCCAACTCTACCTGATAATTCCTGAAATGAAAATAATAAAACCAAGGAGAAGAAGAAAAGGTGAAGATACCAGGCAAGAGTTCAGCAGAGCAAAGGCCTTGGGAACCAGACTTGGCCCAGGCAACTTCAGTACTTAAATTAGTGACCTTGAATAACCAAACAGCTTTCTACCAGAGACATTGCCTCGTGAATGCCCTCTTCTTACTCTTATCCTCTGTATTCACTTTCTATTACTGTATTAACAAATCACCACACACTCTGGGGCTTCAAACAACACACATATCTTATTAGCTCATAATTCTATAGATCGTAACCTGGGCATGGTTCATCTGCTTAAGGGCTCACTGGGCTGAAGTCAAGGTGTCAGCCAGAACTGTGATCTCACCTAAGGCTCAGGGTCATCTTCCAAGCTCAGTGGCAGTTGTAGGAGTAAGGCTCAGGCTTTCTTGCTGGGTTTCAACTGGGGTCATTCTCAGCCCCTGGGGGCTGCCAGCCAAGGTCCTCTCTCTGCAGCATGGCAGTTTGCTTCTTTAAGGCCTGCAGAAGAAAAGCTCACGCATGCTTCAAATCTCTTTATTTTTAACTGCTCCTACCTGATTAAATCAGAAACACCCAGGTAATTACAAAATTAACTAATCTGGGACATTACTTACATCTGCATAGATCCTTCCGTCATACACAACAACATAATCATGGGTGAGAAATCCATCATTTTGACTGTCCTGCTTACACTCAAGGGGAGGAGCTGGTTACAACAGCACCAACAGAAGAAAGGTTAATGTTAAAATATTTTATAGATGTTAAATTATCCCTTTTAGTAACACAAAGGGCGATATAGTTAAAAGACAGAATTTATGAAGTTCTTATACTGTCAACACCAAGCCAGTGTTAAACAATAATTATAGTAAGTTATGAAGTATTGATATTATCATTTAACATTCAAGGCACTCAGCTCTTCTCCTCATTCTCTGGTATCAAATCAAAGTGAGTTCAGCTGGAGATTGAGAACATTATTCCTCACAATTAGCCCCTTAGTCATTTCTTAGTCCCTGTCTTGGGGAAAGGATGCAGGTCGGTGTAGTAAACAGTGTGGCAGAAGGACCACAGAAGGGAATAAACTGATCGCATTTTGATTCAGGATAGCTATTCACCTTCCCTACAGTATCAGGCCAGTTCACCACATCTGGTGATGCCTGGAGTAATGTTTGTGGAGCTCTTGTAAGACCCAATACGAATGCCACAGTTATCACTGAAATTGAATACTGAGGTTTCCATAAATGGTTTTATCCAAAATGAAATTAAGTTTTTGCTTTGTGAACTTTCCTGGAATATACATTTTTTACACGTGTAAAAGATGATAGGAAGGATGCAGCAGGAGGCTGCCATGTTTAGAAGTTTTCTTTGGAGCTTCTTGGGATTTTCTGGGTCTGCTTGGCTGACCCCATTGAGCCTAGAATTTGATACCTTATAGTTAAAGACTTGGAAGAACTAGATGAATAGCTCACAGGGTCTGACAGGCAGGCAATTACAAATTGGAAAGACCAGAGCAGAAGGAAAAAGTATTTTTAGTAGCTGACTTAATGCTCTGTTTCTTTGAGGGTAGACCCTTAATAGGGCAAAACTATCAGAAAGCATAATGTATTCTCTGGGGTAAAAAGTTATAAGTCTCAAGGGAGTAAATACATCTGTTAAGTGTGGGCACTGTAGTTGCACAGACATCAAATTTCTTTACAAATAATTACCCTTATGGGATTTTCTACTCTTGCCCATAACGGAAAACTTATAGCCAAATAGTCTCAAATGTGAATACAGAAAAAGACCAACTAGTTTATATCTATTCTGATGTGCTTCGTTCACACTCCAATCCAAACTTTGTTGTGGAGCTCAATCTAAGAATTGTCTTCTCTAGAATGATTAAGTAACATAATTTATCCTTAGTACATACACATATTTTTGTTACGTATTTGATATATACAAAGTTCTGAACAGTTTCATTATGTTAGATTAATGCAACAATTCAGATGTTTATTTTGTACTGCAGATGAATTTTTCAGATGAACTAGAAATATGAACACAGACTTCTCTTTCTCCTTTTTCCCCAATATGAGAGCCCCATCAGGAGTGATGGCTGGAGTTTTGCTACATACATATATATATATTGCTTGGACAGGATGAATCATTTTTGAGTTCAGACCACTTGGGCTTGAGTTTTGGCTCTCCCATTAACTTCCTAGAAACTCGTGGGAAGTTATTTAATGCTTGTGTCTCTTTTTCTGTAATAATTAGAGTAATAATGACACCCTGTATAGGTACCTATGAATTGTGTTGTGGGCATAACATGAATTTATGTAAAATTACATTGTGGTCTACAAATAAAGTTGATAAACTGATATGATACCAAAAACAAAAACAGGTCTACAAATAGAGGAGTTTTTCTTCAAGCATGTTGTTTTCTTCATTATCACTAGTAACTAGTTTCCTCAAACTTTTAAAAGAAACTTCCTGTTAGATTTATATCTGTTATCTTGGAATCCCTTAGCATAATGCACTCATTATTCTATTTTCTATGATTACATTCTTTTTGACAATTATCATAGCACCAGGGTTCTCCAAAAGCTGATTTGTATATCTCTTTGTCCTTAGAAAGGAGACATCATAGACATTATTTGCAAAACACCAATGGGGATGTGGACTGGAATGTTAAACAATAAGGTGGGAAACTTCAAATTTATTTATGTGGATGTCATCTCAGAAGAGGAAGCAGCCCCCAAGAAAATAAAGGCACACCGAAAAAGTGGAACAGAAAAATGCAAGACTCTGCAGGAATTCTTAGAGACGATTCACCTTCAGGTTAGCAAGCCCGTGGCCTATTTGATTTTCCTGGCATATGGACAGAATAATTGAGGAAAGTAGATCAGTGTTTGTACAGAATTGTTAAAAAATACATGACTTACAGCAAAGGAAAATCTGTTTTCCAAGAACAGTTTTATTTCCTCTTCATTACTTTTATTATTCAAGAATGAGTCTTGATAAACTATCCTTTGGACTAAACTCTAGTGGTACTTAGCAATGGCAGTAGAGATTAATATTGAGAATGTGCAGTGAAAAATTAAAAAATACCTAGGAAGATAAGAGGCCCAGAGAAAACATGTAAATGAGAATGATAGAGTATGAAGATTAAAGATAAAAATCCAGAGACATGAAAGAAAAAACTGAAAAGAAAATTGTATTTTCTATAGTGCAGAGAGACCAAAAGCAAGTCAAGTGAAAATAACTAAATACTATTGTTTTAAATGTAATTTGTTAGGAAACAGTGACCGTTAAGCTTGCATAATAATTGTGTTAAGAGTGCTGTGTTGTTTACATTTATAGTCCAATTATTTCATCATTATATTAGTAAAATATCTACCTTGTTAAATGGCGTGTACATACAATGTACCCAACCTCACTCAACTTACCTTTTTGCAATCCATTTTAAAAATGAACACAGTAATACTTTGGTAGTTTTTGAAATTTATTAGGGCAATAGCCAGGTAAACTTTCCTTAACTATTCATCCTGAATTATCTAGTTATAGTCTTGTCTGTAGACACACTCTCTAGGTGTTTCTGTATTACTCCTGGTGCCCCCACATCGGGTGCCACTTGCAAGAAGTCCAAGTTTGAATCCTGCCTCCGTGACTTGTTTGTTCCATGACCTATGAGAAAAACCAAGTCTAAGGAAGTGAAACAACTTAGGCAAGAACCCGCTGTTAGATGGTTATGTCAGAATGGGAATTTTGGTTTACTCTGTTCTAATTCAGTGTTCCTTCTAGGATATTTTTAAACACATTGCTACATAAAGGGCTAGTAATATGTTCTTCCTGATTATTACAACTTTTATATGTCTTCTTACTCAGTTTTAATAACTAAAATAAGGATACTGAAATAATGATAAAATGAAATGGGAGGAATTTTTGAGAAAGCTGAAACACATTCAACTTCACTTTGAATTTTTATGCTGTTAGAGAAAACAGAGGATACACAGATAACATACAGACTTTGAAATCAGGAGTCTATGAATTTTATTTTTTAAGATTTTATTTATTTATTTTTAAGGAGAAGGAGGGGATGGAGAAAGAGAGGGAGAGAAACACCCACGTAAGAGAGAAACATTGAGCGGTTGCCTTTCATATATGCCGCAACTGGGGACAGAATCTGAAACCCAGATATGTGCCCTGACTGGGAACCTAACTGGCAATCTTTTGCTTTGTGGGACAACACCCAGTGAACTGAGCCATACCGGTCAGGGCCGAAACCTATGAATTGTAAACAAATATATCTTGATGCAAATGATGGACAAGATATATGTGCTGAAGAAAGGAAACAGTATTCTTCCCAACTACAGCACTTTTGTAAAGTTTAATAAAAACTTTTAATTAAATAGAAAGTCTTGGATTTCTTTGGTTTATAACCAAAATCCCAAGTTCACTTTTTATATAAATTCTGCTTCAAATTCATTTTTAATTACCCCCAGAAATTAATGAGAATAGCTCTTTTTTGCAATCAAGAAAACAAGACATGTAGGTTCAAAAATATTACATTAATATACTCTACTAGAGGCATTTTGTTGGTAGGCTTAAGGGCACACTAGCTTTGTCAATTTAGCAGTCTGGGAAGTGAAAAAGTGCCAAATAGGGTGAATGGTCCAACTGTTTCATTGATCCATTATTTAGCATTGTATAACTTAAGATATTCTTCTTTGTGTTTGTTCTTCCAGAAGTTCAGAATTACACAATAGACTCTTTGAAATGCCCTAGAGTTCATATATGGAAAACTAGTACCAGTAAAATAAAGTTAAGCAAAAGTTTTATTAGTACCTTTGGTTTCCATATTTATTTCCACACTATGTTTTAATGTACAAAGAACTAAAAGTAAAGTATTTGAATCTGACTAGCTCATATTATACATATTTTTTCTCCACATAGGAATACGCATCAACACTTTTGCTCAACGGTTATGAGACCCTAGAAGATTTAAAGGATATAAAAGAGAGTCATCTCATTGAATTAAACATTAAAAACCCAGAAGACAGGATGAGGCTATTATCGGCTGCTGAAAATCTCCTTGATGAAGAAAGTAAGTTCATGTACCTACTCTTCTCCCTAGCTGATCATCACAGTTTAATGTAAAAAGTAAAATCATTAAAAACAAAGTCCCGATTTAATTTACTAAGAATGATATAATGCATTTTCTCCGATAAAAGAAGTATTTTATTATGTATTTAGAAACAATACGTCTGGTCAAATATAAAATTAGGAAGAGGACCCTTTTTTCCTTATTGGACACAGAAAATGAAAGGACTTTTCTGGGCCTCTCATTTAGATCCTGCAGTTATGAATTTGCATGCAAGTGCATGTCTGCATCCCCAAAGACTGAGGGAGATAGAGACAAACAGATAGTGACAGCATGAGCCATTAGTGAGAAATGTCATATGCAACTTCTGTAGAACAGCACAGAGCCTGGCTCTAAGCTAATGAGTCTTCGTGCCATGCAAGAAAATTCATTTCATTACCGTATAGTCACATCTTGTATGTGTTTGTAATATTCTTTCAGATGTTATAATAATAGCTTGCAAAAATATTCAGCACTCAATTTCATTATCTGAGATGGCTCTGTGATTTGTAAGTATAAACTGAAGATGGAGGAAAACATGCAGATTTGAATACTGTCTATACAAACTGCGTCTGTAAAGACAGGATAACTTTTGCTTTTACAATTGCCCAGTCTGAACGCTGTTCTTACTAAATCTGGTCAGGCTCCCAGAACCCTGAGTTCAGGGCATGTCAAGCTTTGCAATGAGTATTTTGTTAGAAAAACAAAGGAGAAGTGTCTAGTTTTGAAGATGGAAAAAAAAAAAACCCCACAAAACTTAGATCATCTAATCCAACCTTCTCTTTCAAAAGTAATAATAAAAATAAGGCTGACCAGTGTGGCTCGGTTGGTTGGGTGTCATTCTGCAAAGCAAAAGGTCGCTGGTTTGATGGGGATCAAAGGGCACATGCCTGGGCTGTGGGTTTGGTCCCTAGTCAGGGCACGTACAAGGGGCAACAGAGCAATGTCTCTCTCTCTCTCTCTCTCTCTCTCTCTCTCTTTCACATCAATGTTTTTCTCCCTTCTCTGTCTGTCTCCCTTGCCCTCTCCCTAAAAATAAATAAATAAAATATTTTTTAAAAAGTAATAATAAAAATAATCATGAACTACTCTTTTGGAACATGTTCTTTGAGTAAAATTTTGTGCTGGGTTCTTCACATCCATTACCTTCTTCAATGATCTCCGTAACTCTGTGAGTTAGGTCGTACTGTCCCCATTTTCATAATGAGAAACTGAGAAGATGAGTAACTTGTCCAAGCTCAGGCACCTGGCAAACGGGAGAGCCAGGACCAGTGTTTGAGCCCAGACGGAGAATAAGGAGGAAGCTGCATTTAAGACCCAGGCCTCCTGACTGTCACTCGTGGCCTTCCCCGCAACCCCTCTCTTATGCTCCACAAAATGGGCACAGTTGCACAGCAATGCTCATATATGCTCACCTTTCGTCTAGTAGGAATTAATTTATTTTTTTAGAAACTGCACCTTACTTTTTTTTTAACTTGCGGTTTTGAGTTCGCATAGATCTTTATCCCTTTCGCAAAGCTTACGTAGGTATGACTCCTTTGACATCTGCAGAATTGATTTCATCCTTCGGTCTAGGTGTTCATGTGCCTTCTTTGAAGTCGTGGAGGCTAGGAGATGCAAAAGAGAGGGGATGGGGTCACAGCGGCAGACAAAGATCAAATTTCAGTAGCCAGGGTACTCCAACAGTACAAGCCCACACAGAACTGATCAGCTCAAATTGATGTAGCAATAGTTTTAAGTAAATGAGGCAGGTTTCTTTTTTCACATCTTGTCATTTCAAAATATGCCTCTTCACTAAGCAATGGCAGGCTAAGAAATAGATTCCGTAGGTTTTTGGTAATTGATGATGTTCAGCATCATTGACAACGCTCTCCGAAACAACCTGACGCTGAAGTAGAGGGAGGGAGACGACTGGGCGTTTTCTGAGCACTTGTACATAATTGCTTTTATTCTACAATACCACCCAGGTAGATATTGTGCCCATTTCACAGATAAGAAGATATTTCAGAGATGAATTTCAAAGAGGCCAAACAGCTAGTTAAGTAGCAGAGCCAGACTTTTAATTACAGGCAGTCTGCTGTAAAAACCCAACTTCTTTCTTCCGCACATGCAAACTGGTAGATGTGAAAAGAATACTAAATATTTGAACATTTAAAATTTCGCCTACTTTTCCAATTTTCTCAGCAGTTTCAGTTTAGTTTTCCATCTCCAAAGGTGGAAGTTAGTATTTGAGTGAGAATGGAAACGTGGGAGGAGCCGCACTGCCTGAAACAGGCTCTGTGACTGACGGGCCCCCGGAGCCCGTGTCAGCAGCGCTTTGCGCGATCAAGCGAGTCTGGGCAGAGGCCCACGGAGGGGAGGCGAGTCCAGTGCCAGAGGCTCGGGCCTCGGAAGGCGTTCTCTTCATTTTTTTCATTCCAACTTCCTCATCACCCATCTACTTTCTAGATTAACAAAAAATTATGATTTAGAGATGATATCATATTAGAGCTAGGTATAATTTTTAAAAACCATCTGACCCGATTTTTCTTTTGCAAGATAGAGAAACTAAAACTTGAGTAGGTGTCTTTCTCAAGGTCACGTATCTAGAACCTGTCTTCTAAGTCTAGATACTGGAAACACGTACTCCTATACCCTGATCTCTGGAAACAAAACAAGATCTTTAAAACAAGATCTGAAATTCAATGTTTTCTATAAAAAGTATAAACATCCCAAGCTACTTCCCTTTTAAAACTTTAGAAAATGGTACTCGAAGGTCACTAGAAGTTGGTCACTCAATAGTAGTCAGTAATGTACAAGTGTACACTCATTGAGCCACATTCTGGGAGATGGAAAATGGAAAAAATGCAGATTCAACTAGTGTTTGTTGTCAACACACAACCCAGGGATTTTTCTTATTTTAATCTTATGGCCTAAAGTAGCATTAGAATATACATGTCAAAAAGATGCATATTGCAGGTTAGGCTATTCTGACTGAAAGCTATTTATCTTATATGAAACTGCTTTGCTCAAGAAATAAAGAAGAATGACTTCTCTTTGTTGATAAGATGTTGAGTTCTGATGATTCGGCACCCTGCTGCTCTGTGCTTGTTTTTATCTATTCTCTACTCTGTGAATCATATCTTCCACAACCATGTCAAAGATTAAAAGCACAGCCTTCATGTACCTTGAATGATAAAGACCTTCAATATACGGTTCTACGAAACTAAGACAAATGCATGTTTCAGTCATAGGTTAAAAATAGTTAGCTCGTGTGTGTGGATGTGTAGAAGAATAGGGTGTGCAAATTGGCCAGAATTTTATGTATGCATTTTATTCTGATCTTTGAATAATGTCAGTTTAGGAACATCAATAAATTCCTAGTTTAGAACTTCATTGCTTCTTAGCTTGGGAACTGGAATGTTTTGCTTTGCTCATCATTCAATGTAAAAATTGAGCAGAGTGGGCACCTGTTTTGAGAACAAGAATTAAAACTTTGAGATAATGTGCAAAGACCACAGCCCCATGTAAGCCTTTTATACATCTAGAGGTGCCAAGAGGATGGGGGATGGGACAGGGACGAAAACAGAAACCTAAGACCTACAGCAAGCGATTTTCTTTTTCTCTTAGACCAAAGTAGAGAGCATTGTACTCACTTTGACATTGAAAATGTAAACCAAATTAAACTTTTTATAGGTTACTGCTTGACAGGAGGTAAAGATGCTTCTCCACCGAGCTGACAGAAGGGTTGGCAAGTGGTGCTGAGCGGATCACAGGATTATCTCTAGGGGAGAACGACTTTGGGGTTCTGCAATCCTGGCAAGACCAGTGTGGGGATATTCTGAACTTGCTCCCATGCTGCATTAGAACTGAGCAGAATTAGGTCACTGGCTTCCAACTGGGAATCCAGATGAGGCTAGAAGGGGAAAAAAAAATCGGGGTGAGACTCGGCTCTTGAAGAGGCAAAAGAACAGAATCTGTCTATTTTATGGATATTAAGATTTCTCTATCACCTGAACTTTAAAATGGCCTGTTTATTTAAAATAAATATTCTCAGCAAGTAAAATAATAGAGATTATATGTGTGTATGTGTTTGTGTGCGCATTGTTACATAAACACAACCTTCAAGACCCCTTTGCCTCTCTGAGAAATGCCTCTAGAATAAGTTAACTGCTTTGAATAGTAAATATTTTCTCTTTATCCTGAACTATTCTTCTTTTCCCACATTTAGAAACACTTCGATGTGTCTTAAAAATGTGTCTATGAGAATGTGTACTGTTGTCCTTGGGGAAAATGGATGATGGAAATATCTTGTTTCCCTTTAGCACAGGGATAATTAAATTTTAAATTGAAAGAAAAAAAACTTAGTAACTAAATAAGTAAACTGTACAAGATTCTGTGTATATTTTAGGTACCCGCAACCTTTGCTTGCAGTGCTCAATGAGGAGGAAGGGGAGAGGGTGGGTTGTGTGCCAGGCTGTTGGCACCAGCTGTGGTCACAGCAGCCCCTCATTGCTCAACTATCCCCAGTTGTGCCTACCTGCCTGCCTACCTGCCCAAAACGATGCGGGGCAAATGGCAAGGCCCAGCCAGGAGCCTGGAACATGAGCCACCAGCAGGGGAGATTTGTAGTCACGCCAAACAACAGTCCAGCAGTTGGCCTGATACTGCGCCAGGATAGCCTGGTGCCCTAGCCCCTGACATGTGTACCTGGTGTTTCCAACCCTCTTGCCATATGATTTGAATTTAGATTCCAGAAACATACGTACAGCTTTTTAAAAAGGTATGCTAACCATCCGCATACAGAGAGTAGAGAAGGCACGTAGGCATTTTACTATTCTGTATTTTAAAATACGCATTTAATATCTGTTTCTAGTCATAGCTGTTTGGCCTTATGCAATTTAATTTCTTCAGATTTCTTTTTGGTTTGACTCCTAAGATGTAATTTATGATACATGCCATATTTTGAGTAATACAAAAAAAAGTAAAATAAAATATAAACATTTTTACTCTTCTACCAGAGAACAATTCCCAGAGAAAGGAGTTCATAGAACTTTTGCCTCAGTCACCTAGGAAACTTGTGCAGCCTGTGTGTGCAGGGCACTCCTGGACTTCTCGTTGTATTGCCCTGTGACTGTGTACAAGGCATGGCTTTGTGAGGACTGCCCTATAAAACAAGACTGAATCCTCCTCTATTACCATGGGCTCTTCCAAAGTCCCTAGTTTTGTGCTTTGCATTAAGACGACTGTTAACAAATGCCTGTAGAATTAATAAATGTCAAGTGAGGGAGTGAAGGAGTTGTCACATAGTAGGCAAGACTCTTTTATTTGTTATAATACGTAAAGTCCCCTGCAACCCCACCTCACACATATGTTTTTGTAACAGGCAGGTGGGTGTTGTTGTATGTTGTCAAGATTTGTTTTATGTATGTGTTATCCATGTTTGCATATGCCTGTGCTAGATGTAAATGAGTAATTTCTAGAGGGCAACAATGTAAAAACTGTCAAAGTTGAAAATGTGCATGCTTTTTAAAAAGATTTTTTATTAAATTTTTTTATTAATGTTCAATTATAGTTGTCCCCATTTTCCCCCCATTACTCTCCCTTGTCCTACCCACCCCGCTCCTTCCACTTTCAATCCTTCCCTACCCCTGTTTATCTATGGGTCTTTATATATGTTCCTTGACTTGACCCTTTATTTACTTTTAGAGAGAGGGGAAGGGAGGGAGAAAGAGAGGGACAGAAGCTTTGATGTGAGAGAGAAACATTGAGCAGCTGCCTCCTGTACATACCCCGACTGGTAACAAACCCACAATACAGGCATGTGCCCCAACCGAGAATTAAACCTTCTGCTTTGCAGGACAACAAACGCCCAACCAACTGAGCCAAACAGGTCAAGGCAAATGTGCATACTTTTATATCCAGAAATTCCAGCTCTAGGAATTTTTTGATTAATTTAACTTCAACATTCAAATATATAAAAATACTAGCTAAATTACTAGTGGTGTCAGTTAAAAAACTAAAACCAATATGAATTCATTTAAATTCATTTAAATCCATTATTAATTCATTTAAATAAAATACATGTAAACAATAAAGCAGTAGAAGATGTTAAGAGAATGAAATACATACTGACATGAAATGATGTTCAAAACATATTGAATAGTAAAAGCAAGTTGCAGATCAGTAACATGCAGGGTAATCCTGTTTTGATCAAATAACAATTTTTAAAACAAAGAATTTAGGTTAATTTTCACCGTATCAAATAAATAGGAGTCATTTAATCTACAAGAAACTCAATTTCCCAAGGTCCCTAATTAAGAATACAAAGTGATAATTTCTAAAATTATTTGGTCATTTTCAAAGTAGTCAGTCATATATGACAACTCAGCTGAGGGTAAATATTTCCTGGGACCAAGTCTTCCACGGGTTGCCCGATGAGGCCCAGAGGCAGCCTAAGGGCGGGGTCCGTGTTGGCGCTAAGTGGCTGTGACCTTGAATGAGTGCGCCTCTAGGTCCTCACTGAAGCAGACAGCATGGAGAGTGAATGTTGCTGTGCGTGTGAGCAGAAAGGTTTACTCCGCCGTCCACGTCTCATTAGAGGGTCGGCTATGATGCTGGGATAAAGAGGGGTAGGTGCCAAGAAAAGAATACAACAGCAACCGGTTGGGTTTCCATAAAGAGATTCCTGATTTTCATTTGTTGTTTTTTCAAAGGGTGGGTCAGTATTCGAATGAAATTAATGCTAAATATTCATTATAATTAGAAAATTAAAGTGTTCGGGTGATTTAAGAATGTACTTAAAATAAAACTGAAATAACTAAGTGTTGGACCATGTTGTCTACTGAATGTTTCTCCATGGACAACACTGCCTCTGGACAGATGCACACAGCCATAGTTGCCTAGAGAATGACTGAGTTTCTGTATGAATAACTCAAATGTGGCTATAACATAAGGCTGAGGTTTTAAATTATCTTAAGATGTGTATCCCTGGTTTTTTCTCTATAGAGATGGCAGTAGGCTGGACAGAAAGAGAATTCACAACTGAGAGGCAACTCAGTTGAGTTCCAACAGAATTTCCTATTTGATTTTCTTTGGTTCATATATCTTTTAATTAATCTAAATATCACATTCTTTTAATTTAAAAAATTGTTTATTGGGTACATTTGTTGGCCAGGCATTTTCTTTTGCCTTCTAGATTGTATTATTTTATAATACTTGCCGCAAAGAAATAGAGGCTTCATTTTGCTTGCTTGTTTGTTCTGTTGATTAGGTTCCACTTGCAGGTGAGATCATATGGTGTTTGTCTTTCACTGTCTGGCTTATTTCACTGAGCATAATCTACTCTGTCACGGAGGGTAGTAGCTCCTTCCTTTCTGCTGCGTAGTATTCCATCGTGTAAATGTACCACAGTTTTTTGATCCACTCATTTACTGTTGAGCACTTAGGTTGCTTCTAGTTCTTGGCTATTGTAAATTGTGCTGCTCTGAACATTGGGGTGCATAGGTTCTTTTGAATTGGTGTTTCAGGAATCTTAGGGTATAATCCCAGCAGTGGAATTGCTGGGTCAAAAGACAGTTCCATTTTTAGTTTTTTAAGGAAATTCCCAACTGTTTTCCACAGTGGCTGTGCCAGTCTGCATGCCCACCAACAGTGCACTAGAGTTCCCTTTTCTCCACATCCTCATCAGCACTTGTTGTTTGTTGATTTGTTTATGATGGCCATTCTAACTGGTGTGAAGTGGTATCTCACTGTGGTTTGAATATGCATCTCTTTGATGGCTAGTGATGCTGAGCATCCTTTCATATGCCTCTGGGCCCTGAAAATATAACCAGCAACATTGAAATAAAAAACAAATTGACAGTAACCAGAGGGGAGGAGAGAGGGGGATGACAGGGGAAAGAGAGGGGAATGGTCATCAAGGAACATGCATAAAGGGCCCATGGACAAAGCAAAATGGGGAAAGGATTGAGGGTGGGAGG
>PVJD01007291.1:0-86677 GCA_004026545.1 Mormoops blainvillei | reverse complement strand
GTCATCTCTTACTGACTCCGGATGCCATTCCCCACAGCTCATTCTCCAACCCTCGCTCTTGTCCTGGGGCCCCACTGTCCCTCTTTCTCCTTTCTCAGCCACTTACCTCTCATCCTGCCACCAGAACTGCAGAGAAATAGAGTTCAGGTGACCTGACTGTCGTAAACAATCCCAGGTCCACCATAAACCTCTCCAGAGCTTTGGCTTTTTTTTTTATGCCTCAGAGGAAGAGGTGCCCGTCCACAAGTCAATGTTGATTTCTCCTGTCCCTTCTGTCCCCTAACAACTTCAGGCTCCTCAGTGCCCTCTCCACATCCCCCTTCTGACTTCTCCTCACCCCATAAATATCCTCAAGTTTCTCTGATCCTGAAAACAAATTTCCTCAGCTCTGAGGGCTACCTCTTGCTATTTGCCATCTCTTTCGTAAGCTGAGCTTCCTAAATGTTGTCTATATTCCCTGGCTCCAAATCAATCCCAAACCCACTCATGCTGGCTCCTGTTCCCACTCTGCCTCCAAACTGTCTCCCGATGACACCGTCCTCTTTTCCATTTCTCAGCATTGTTTCTTTTCCTTGCGGTATTGGACAGTATTGACCATGCCCACCTGCAGCAGAATCACTGGGGTGCTTGCTAAAATAGACCTTTAGCATAGTGGAATTATAATTTGGTATTTTATCCAATGTGGCCCTTCCTTCCTTCTTTTCCAGGTTAAAATTAGACCGTGAACCTGAAGCATCAGGGGCTTATCACCCTGAGGAGGCTGACCCAGCTGAATGTAGGAATCGGACTCAAACTCTCGGCTTTTGCTGCTAGGGAAGCGGTAGCAAGTCATAGCAGAAATATGGTCTTGAAAGACAGGGCTTTTGAACTACGACACAGGTCTTCACACTGGGGCACCCAAAGCCTTTCCAAGGGAAATTCAGGCATGCATAGTTTTAAGGCAATCAGTTTCCAGATCCTCAGCTTTTTTCCCAAAATCGATCTGAGAATATATCTGTGGTGGAGATTTCATTGTAGTTTTCTTTTCCCACCCTCCCATTCAAAATCGTCTTTCGAACACACACCCAGAGCAACCGTTATCCATTCCCAGTCATCCTAGGACGCACTCCTCAGGATGCCACATAAGGATATAAACTGGATGCCACAGCTGGTGTGGCTCAGTGGATTGAGTGCTGGCCTGCAAATCAAAAGGTCGCAGATTTGATTCCCAGTCAGGCACATGCCTGGTTGAGGGTCAGGTCCCCAGTTGGGGGTGTGCGAGAGGCAACTGATCCGAGAGGTAACTGATTGATGGATCTCTGGCACATTTATGTTTCTCTCTCTCTTTCTCCGTCCCTTCCCCACTCTCTAAAAATAAATAAATAAAATCTTTTTTTTTAAAAAGGGTATAAACTGGTGCCAGTGAAGCATCAGGGAAGCCTTCTTTCATCAAGACACCAATATCTAAAGAAGAGTTTGCTGTTATTTTTCTCTTACTGATACAGTGTTTCTGTTAAGGTATGAAGTCTGGTGTTAGCAACTGGGTTAATTTGGTCCAACTGGGGTTGTTCAGAAATGTTAAATTAGCACGATGGTATGATGACATAGTTTTTAAAACTTTATTGAGATATAATTCACATGCCATACAATTCCCCCATTTAAGGTGTGCCAATGACTTTTAGCACATTCTGAGTTGTGCAATCATCACCACAATCAATTTTAAAACATTTCATTACCCCTAAAAGAAACCCTGTACCCCTCAGCTGTCACCTTCTAACCCCCTCATCTTTTCTGCCCCAGGCATCCACTAATCTCTCTGTCTCTATGGATTTGCCTGTTCTACACATTTCGTATAAATGGAATCATAATAAGTGATTTTTTATTGGCTTCATTTCTTTTTATGGATGAATAATATTCCATTTTGTGAATATACAACATTTTACTTATTCATTTATGAGTTAGTTAATGGGGATTTGGGTTGTTTCTACTTCTTGGCTCTTATGGTTAATGCTTAATGAACATTCATGAACAACTTTTTGTGTTCACTTACGTTTTCATTTCTCTTGCACATACACCTAGGAGTAGAATTGCCGGGTCAATCGGTGACTCTCTGTTTAACCATTTGAGGAACTGCCAGACTGTTTTCTAAAGCAGCTGCATCATTTTACATTCACACCTGCAATGTATGAGGATTCCAATTTCTCTGCATCCTCACTTCTTATCTCCCTTTCCAATATAGTCATCCTTCGGGGAGTAAATAGCATTTCATTGTGGTTTTGATTTGCACTCCCTGATGGCTACTGTGTTAAGCCTCTTTTCATGGGCTTATTTTCTTTATGGCAGTTGTTCGATAACCTTGCCTCTTCTGTGCTCAAATGTTATCAGAGAAAGTATTACCCCCGAGGAAGAGTTCTAGGAGGACAAAACAAAGACAGCATGACTCAGAAACATTGATGGTCATAGCACATTATTTCATTCAGGCCACAGAATCGTGACAAGTCTCTACGGCTTCCTACCTATCCATCTATTTAGAATGAGAATATTCAAGGTTTGTTAAAAGTAGGATAGAAAATACCCACCAGCAAGCATGTCCTTGCTGCATTTTCGCCATTCTCAGTAACGAGCTTTCGTTCTCACGTGTCTACTTGTACATTATATACCACTTAAAGGATGATGTAAAAAGTTCCACATTTACTTCCAAAAGATGTTTTATCTTTAAACATAAGTAAATACATCAGTTAGAATCCTCATTTAGGCTTGTAAGAAACATTTTAAACCTTTTTTTTATTCTCACCTGAGGACATTTTTTCATTGCTTTGCGAAACAGAGAGAGAGAGAGGAAGAGAAAGATGGAGAGAAACATCAATGTGAGGGAGAAACATCTATTGGTTGCCTTCTCGTACACACCCCAACCTATACAGTTTAGAATTAGTTTGTCAAGATGCATGAAAAAACCTGTTGGGGATTTGGTTATGAATGCACTGAATTTATAGATGAATTTAGGGAAATTTCAGATGTTTACAATATCAATTTTTTAATTTATGGAGATGGTACTCTGGTGTGGCTCAATTGGTTCAGTACCAGAAACATCAATAGGTTGCCTCCTATTTGTGCCCTGACCAGGAATTGGACCCACAATGTTTTGATTTATAGGATAATGCTCCAACCAACTAAGCCACACCAACAAGGGCAATAAATAAAATCTTTTTTAAAACGTTTTAAAATTCATGGATATGGTATGTGTCTCCCTTTGGGAGAGTCCTCTTTAATTTCCCTTAAATTTTTAAAAGGTCTGTCCAGAAGGTATCCAGCCATGTAATACCAAAAAAAAAAAAAAAATAGAGATATTCATTGAAGAAGATACAAGATACAAGAAACATTGTTCATAGGAAATGCCACATTAGTCTCCTTCAAAGTAGGTAACTTGGGACCTCACACAGTTCTCCCAACTGCAGCACGATGTTCCTTCTGCTCTGGTAGCAGAAGCCATGGAACAAATTTTGCTACAACACAGTTCACACCAAGATCCTGCATCAGAATCTCAGACACAGTAGTTTTTGGAATCCCCAGATCATCTTCTAGTTCTTGCACTGTCAGTTGTAGCTCTTTGTTGATTGCAGCCTGTACGTGGATCACTTTCAACAGGTTCTCAACCATCTTTGAAACACTTTGCCACACTTTTACTTGCGCCACACTCATTGCATCATCCCTCAAAGCCTTCTGAATCAACCAAAGAGTTTCTGCAGAGGAGCAATATTCAGACTTAACACAGAATTTGATACAGATTCATTGCTCTACTCGCTCAGTCATTTTGAATGTGACAGCTACACAGTACACATGCGCACTCAAAGGCATCTACCACCCACTGACTAGTAGAGTGAAGTCGTCATTGTTCACGCTTGCACATTCTGGTCCACTCTCCTTGGCTGCCAGGCTACATTGATGTTATGCAAACTGTTCTCATTATATTAACAATGGCTGGACTTTTTTCCAGACAGACCTCTTATACTTTACTCTGTAGAGATCTCTCACAACTTTTGATAGACTTATTCCTAGCTACTTGACATTTTAAAATTATATGTTGTATTCTTTTATTTTTTAAAAGATTTTATTTATTTTCAGAAAATGGGGAAGGGAGGGAGAGAGGGAGAGAAACATCAATGTGTGGTTGCCTCTTGTGCACCCCCTACTGGGGACCTGGCCCACAACCCAGGCACGTGACCTGACTGGGGATTCGAACCAGCGACCCTTTGGTTCGCAGGCCAGTGCTCAATCCACTGAGCCACACCAGCCAGGGCTGTTGAATTCTTTTAAAATTCATTTTCTTTTTATAGTTAGTTTATAGAAATACAGTTGATTTCTATATATTGATTTTGTATTTAGCAAACTGTAGGAGATCTGGTGATATTCTGGATGTGAGTTCTTTATCAGTTGTAAATTATGTGGATCATAGCTTCCACTCAATATGGATCATAGCTCTAAATGTAAAACTATAAAACTGTTAGAAGAAAACATGAAGAGAAGAAACATGAAGGGGTTAAGTGAGATTTCTTAGGTAGGACACCAAAAAGGTGATCCACTAAAAAAAAAAAAGATAAATTGGACCTCATCAAAATGAAAAACATTTGCTCTGGGAAAGATACTGTTAAGAGAATAAAAAGACAAGCCACATATTGAAGAAAATATTTGCAAATCATCTATCTGGCAAATGACTTGTGTCCAGAATGCAAAAAGAACTTTCTCATAATTTGTAGATATTTCCATACTTGGCATATACACAATTATGTATATGCAATGGCTTTTTTTTCTTTATGGAGGTTTCCTCTATTCCAAGTTTGCAAAGAGTTTTTTATCATGATAGATATGGAAAGTTATCAAATACTTTTTCTGCATCTGTTAAAATGAACATTTTTTTCCTTTAGTCTACAATAAGACGACACTTTTATTAATTTATCAGTGTAAAATCATCTCCTGCCCTGACCTGCATGGTTCAGTTGGTTGGGCATTGTCCTGCAAAGTGAAAGTTTACCAGCTCCATTCCCAGTCAGGGAACATGCCTGGGTTGTGGGTTTAGTCCTGGGTTGGGGTACATGTGAGAGACAACCCATCAATGTTTCCCTCTCACACTGATGTTTCTGTCCCTTTCTTTCTCCCTCCCTTCCCCTCTCTCTAAAAATAAATAAATAAAATCTTTCTAAAAATGATAAAATAAAACCATCTGCTCATCCTTGGGATAAATCTACTTAGGTACGACATGTATATTTTATATAAAATACTACATATTTTATATTTATTAGACTCAGTAATTATTTAATTCCTTTAAAATATTACTGCGTTCCTTGGGAGGCTAAGAATAGTATAGGAAATTAAGAAGCCAAAGAACTGATATGTACAACCTATGGATGTGAATGAAGAGGCGTGGGGATGATGGGATGGGTGTAGGTCAGCGGGGATAAAGCGGGGGAAATGGGACAACTGTAATAGCATACTCAACAAAATGAACAAACAATACATTACTGGATTCCATTGTTATATATTCATTCAGGTTTTTATTTGTAAAATTATATGGAGCTTTTGCATTTACCTATTTTGAAAATTTTAGCTTTTAATTATACATTGTTAGTACATAGAAATAGCTTTTTTTAATTAAGATTTTATTTATTTATTTATTTTTAAAGAGAGGGGAAGAGAGGGAGAAAAACCATCATTGGTTGCCTCTCGTACACACCCTAACTTCAACCCAGCTATGTGCTCTGACCAGGAATCAAATCAGTGACCTTTCAATTTGCGAGATGACACCCAACCAACTGAGCCACACAGGCCAGGGTGAAATATGATTGATTTTTGTAGTACCGACCATGTAGCTTGCAACTTTGCAAAACTCACTTATTAATTTAAGGAGGGTTTTTTTTGTTTTTTTTTTTTGTTTTTTTAGATTTCTTGAAATTTTCTGTGTACAATCATGTCATCTGCCAACAGGGCCAATTTTATTTCTTCCTCTCCGATCTGCATGTCTTTTATTTCTTTTCATCTTGCTGTGCTGGCAAGGACTTTCAGTACAATGCTGATTAGGAGCGATGAGAGAGAACATCTTCGACTAGTCCCCGATCTTATGGGAGAGTAGTCGGTCTTTCACCATTAAATATGATAAGCTGACATTTATTAAATACAAATGTCCTTTATCAGGCTGAGGAAGTTCTGTTCTGTCCCTAGTTTACTGAGATTTTATAAATGGATGTTGAATTTTGTCAAATATTTTTCTGCATGAATATAATTTTTTTTCATTAGACTGTGAATGGGGTAGATGATATTGATTTATTTTTCAAATAGTGAACCAGCCTTACATCCTGGGATAAACCCCATTTTGCCATGCTATATCGTTCTTTGTATATGTTGCTAGATTTAATTTGCTAATATTCCATTGGGGGATTTAACACCTTGTCCTTAGGGCATATTGATCTATATTTTTTATTTTTGCACTTTTTTGGTCTAATTCTGGTGTCAGAGTAATGCTTGCATCATGAAATGAGTTGAGACATTCTCAACTCTTTTCTCTCTTTTTCTGGAGACATCGTGTAGAATTGGTGTTCTTTTTTTAAAGATTTTATTTATTTTTAGAGAGAGGGGAACAAAGGGAGATAGAGAGGGAGAGAAACGTTAATCAGTTGCCTCCCGGGAGTGCCTGACTGGGGACCAGACCTGCAACCCGGGCACATGCCCTGACCAGGAATCAAAATGGTGACTTTCACTTTGTGGGACGATGCCCAACCAACTGAGCCACACAAGTCAGGGCTATTTTAAAAAAATATTTTCCATTCCTTTATTGAATCTTTCTAGTCTTCCATTTGTTCCAAGGGTGTCTGCAATTAGTAGAGCATTTTAAAAATAACAGCTGATTTACAGTCTTTGTCAGACAACTCCAGTATCTAAGTCATCTTGGTATTGACATGTGTTGTCTTTTTATTTGTGAATGGAAATATTCCTAGTTATTCATACGCCAAGTAATTCTAGATTGTTATTTAAACATTTCGAACATTATGAAATGAGACTTTGGGTCTTGTTTAAATCCTATGAAGAGCCTCAGCAGGTGTGGTTCAGTTGCCTGGGCCTCATGCTGCAATCTGAAAAGTCACGGGAAGTGTGCGGGTTCAATTCCTGGTTGGGGCACTTGCCTTTGTTGCAGGTTTCATTCCCTCCAGCAGCCAATCGATGTTTCTTGCCCCCTCTTTCTCCTTTCCATACCCCTCTCTAAAATTAAAAATATATTAAATTAGGGGGAAAATACTATAAAGAATGTTGACACTTTTGTAATAGTATGCAATTGACCTAATTAGATTCAGGCCTTAAGTTCCAATTAATTTTTTTGTGGGCTATAGTAAGAATCTCATTTCAGTTTTCAGACTTTGTAATGGGATTCTGATCTGTCCCATGTGTGCGCCACCCAGTGGCTAGTCTGGGACCTGAACGATGGCAAATTCAGCTCTCAAAGCCTTTTACATGCTGATGAAAACTAGATCAACCTAAATTTAGTTGTAAAGGTGTAAACTTCTAAAGGAGTTTGGAAGTAATTTTATGGGGCCACTTTCCCAAGCTCCTCCCTCTCTATAATTTCCTTTATATTATTCAGTCCCCTGGGGTTACTCTTATTAGTTCTGCAGCCAGAACTAGAGTTTACTTAGTCTTCTCTGCCATGTACTTTCAGAACCTTGCCCATATCTGACGCCGAGTGGCAGGAGGACCACAGGATTAAAAAAAAAAAAAAAGTGGGGAACTCATTTCCAGTTCAATGCTTCATATTCTGGTCTTCCTTCCCCATTCATCTGACACTATTTCCTTTTTTTTAATTAATTATTTATTTATTTATCTATTTATTTATAGAGAGAGGGAAAGGAAGGGAGCAAAGCACCAATGTGTGAGAGAAACATCAGTCAGCCACATCCCAAGGCCCCCAACTGAGACTGGCCTGCGACCCAGGCATGTGCTCCCACCAGGAATCAAACCTTTAACCTTTCAGTCAGTGCATCGAGGCCCACCCCACTGAGCCACACCAATCAGGGCTTCAGAGTTCTCAAATAGCTTCTGTTTCCTGCACTCTGGCTAGGTTATATAGCTGCATTCAGTGGGAAAAATCTGGGTTTTTCAACTTTATTCATACTGTCTTTGTTAGGTTTTATAACAAGATTATGCTTCCTATAAAATGAGTTGAGGAGTATATCCTCTTCTTTAAAATTCTCTGAAAGAATTTGTGAAGACTGGAATTTTTACTTATGAAAGAAAATGGAGTTTTCTTCCTAGGAAGTTTTTAAATTTATTAAATTGTTTTTACTACTCTTAGGAATATTCAATTCCACATCTCCTGTTACTTTAAAGTGGTAGTTTTCTTGGAATTTCTCTATTTCATTTAAATTTTCAAAGTCATTAACATACAATTTTTGTATATCCTCTTATCTCATTAAGACAGGAATTTCTAATAAAATTTTACCTTTTATATTTAATAATTACAAATTTTTGGGAGTATATTTTTGTTGCTTATACTGTTAATAATTGCAATGATGTCAATCCAAAATAAAATTTTAACATTCAGGCCTTATGAAAATGGGAGATTTTTAAAAAGTCAATTATATTTATATTACTTTTTTTGCAAAGAAGTATGACAAGTTGATTAATAAAAGTCTTTCAAGCATAAAATTCTAACAGGATAGGGGCAAGTATTGGAATGATAGTATATATTCATGGAGCAAAAAGAGGAATCTCAAATTTCTTAAGATTAATGAAAAGCTTTGTCATGTATTTTTAAAACAGATGACAATTATCAAATCATTATGGTTTTTAGAAGACATTGGATACATTTAAGAGACCAATGCAACAGTTTTATTTGAAAGGATCAATATTTACAATATATTAGAAATTATATCACTAGCAAGCAATTAAGTTATTCTAAGAAAATTTAGATGTCAATTTAAAAGTGCACAAGAGATATATCAATTTTTAAAAATTCTTTTAGGGAAGGTATTTTTGTCTTGTTTAGGATTCAAGTGATTCTGCAAGATGGAGGCATAGGTACATACACTTTGTCTCCTTGCACAACCAAAAGAAGGACAACACCACATTTAAAAACAAAAAATAACTAGAACTGCCAGAAAATTGAACTGTATGGAAGTCCAACAACCAAGGAGTTAAAGAAAGAACATTCATCCGGGCTGGTAGAAGGGGCGGAGAGGGCAGCCAGGGCGGAAAGGATGCGCAGTAAGCCTGCGTGGCTGGTGGACCCTGACAGATGAGGCAGCGGCTGGTGGACTAGGCGGTCCCATGTTTAGGTGCAGATAAACCAGGAGGAACAACTCGGGAGCGGGAGAGACCATGCAACCATGGTTCCGGTGCAGGAAAAGAAAGCCTCAAAATCTCCACCAGTAAAAACATGTGGGGTTTGCGGTGGCAGGAGAAACTGCCAGTCTCACAGGAGAGTTCATTTGAGAGACCCATAGGGTCCTAGAACATACACAAACCCACCCAGGAATCAGCACCAGAAGGGCCCAATTTACTTGTGGGTAGCAGGGGAAGTGACTGAGAGCCCGCCAAGAGCCAAGTGAGTGGCATTGTTCCCTCTCAGACCCCCTCCGCCACAGGCAGTGCCACAAGGCAGTGATGTGGGTTCCCCCACCCCACCCCCGCCAAATAACTAAGGCTCCGCTCCATACAACATAATAGGCCCAATGAGACCAAAAAAAAAAAAAAAAAAAAAAAAAAAAAAAAAAAAAAAAAAAAAAAAAAAAAAAAAAAAAAAAAAAAAAAAAAAAAAAAAAAAAAAAAAAAAAAAAAAAAAAAAAAAAAAAAAAAAAAAAAAAAAAAAAAAAAAAAAAAAAAATATATATATATATATATATATATATATCCCAAACAAAAAAACAGACCAAAGCTCCAAAAATAGAACTAAGGGATGAAGAGATAGCCAACCTAACAGATGCAGAGTTCAAAACACTGGTAATCTGGATGCTCACAGAAATGGTTGAGTATGGTCACAAAATGGAGGAAAAAGTGAAGTCTAAGCAAAGTGAAATAAAGCAAAATATACAGGGAACCAACAGTGAAGGGAAGGGAATCAACAGTGAAGGGAAGGAAACCAGGACTCGTGTCAACAATTTGGAGCAGAAGGGAAGAAATAAACTTTCAACCATAACAGAATGAAGAAATAAGAATTCAAAAAAATGGGGAGACACTTAGGAACCTCTGGGACAACTTCAAACATTCCAACATTCAAATCACAGGGGTGCCAGAAGGAGAAGAGGAAAAGCAAGAAACTGAAATTTTATTTGAAAAAATAATGAAGGAGAACTTCCCCAGTCTGACAAAGGAAATAGACTTCCAGGAAATCCAGGAAGCTCCAAGAATCCCAAAGAAGTGGACTCAAGGAAGCACACACCACGGCACATCATATTTACATTACCCAAGATTAAAGACAATGAGAGAATCTTAAAAGCTGCAGGACAAAAGGAGATTTCTCAAAAGAAACCTTACAGGTAAGAAAGGGCTGGAAAGAAGTATTCAAAGTCATGAAAAGCAAGGACCTACAACCAAGATTACTCTATCTGGCAAAGCTATTATTTAGAATGGAAGGGCAGATAAAGTGCTTCCCAGATAAGGTAAAGTTAAAAGACTTCATTATCATCAAGCCCTTGTCATATGAAATGTTAAAGGGACTTTTCTAAGAAAAAAAAGATAAAAAATATGAACAATAAAATGACAAACTCACAACTACCAACAACTGAACCAGAAAACAAAAACAAACTAAGCAAACTAGAACAAGAACAGAATCAAAGAAATGGAGATCACATGAAGGGTTATCAGCAGGGAGTGGGAGGATGGAGAATGGGGGAAAAGGTACAGGGAATAAGAAGCCTAATTGGTAGGCACAAAATAGACAGGGGTAGGTTAAGAATAGTATAGGAAAGGGAGAAGCCAAATAACTGATATGCACAACCCATGGACTTGAACTAAGTGGGAGAATTCTGGTGGGGGGGAGTGCAGGGCAGAGGGTGGAGGGGAATAAAGGGGAGAAGAACAACGGGACAACTGTAATAGCATAATCAATAAAATATATTAAAGAATTCGAGTGATTCTTGAATATTCAGCTTGATTGATTTAATCAATTTTGTGAAATTCTTAGCTATTTTCTCTTCTAGCATTGTTCCATTCTCTATTTCCTCCTCATATCCCATAGGATTTTTATGCTTTTTTCTGTATTTTTCATCCTTTCGATTCTGTGTTTCAGCCTGGATAGTCTTCTGCTCTATCTTCTGGTTCACTGATTCTCTTTTCAGCTATGTCTAATCTAATGTTAAAACTTATCTGTTGAATTCTTAACATCAGCTACTGTAAATTTTAGTTTTCAAATATTCAAACTGCTGAAATTCTCATTTTCTTTTAACTCATTAGCTCATTAATTGTAGCTATTTTAAAGTCTAGGTCCAGTAACTCCATGATCTGAATCCCTGGGATTTCTACTGTATGTCTGTCCCTGAAAATGTTCCTGAACATGTTTCATCTTTACATGCTTTTATTTTTGGATGACATTATTTTTCTAACAAGCAGTGCGAGACTAAAGGCACTAAAAAGCCTAAATCACTTTAATTCAATCAAGCATTTATATGACTTAAAGCTGGGCTTCAGTCTATTTTCACTTTTATTCCTAGTGTGTAGCCCTTCAGGGTTCCAACAAAAGGCCTCGTACACTTATCAGGGCCCCTCTTCTTGGTAGGTCAACTATTTTCTTCTCCCTAGCCTTGTTTATTGAATACTCTACTCAGCTTCTCAGACTCTGCTTTTAGAAATAACAATCACTTTGAGAGGAAAAGTGGCTCCAAATGTTAGGCTCACTTTTCTTGGCTTCCCACCCACAATTCCTCACTGCTTTGTTCATCCTCTGCCTTCAAAGTGATTTTAAAAAGCTTTTTGCCCAGCTCTTCTAGTTGTTTCAGTGGAAGAGTTGGCCCTAAACAACTTTGCCCACCATTGCTGGAATTAAAACCTCCTCTTCCCTGAACTTCAATTTTGTGAAATCTCCTTAAGACTTAGATTTCCAACAGCCTGTTGTATGCCTCCTGAATATCCCACAGATCCCTGGGTTCAATATGTCCACACTGAACTCTTCCTTTCTCTCATCTCCTACCCCATCCCACTCATTTGGCTTTTCCTGATGTGGCTACTTTTGTCTGGGGTTTCCAAGCTATAAATGTTATCTGTGACTCCTCTCTCTCTCTCTCTCCCTCTCTCTCCCCCTCCCTCCTAAATGCTATCACTTACTAACTGTATACATTACCTCCATGATTTTCCGTCCGCCTGAGTTCAATGCTCCGTTCGCTAGAATATCATTCTTGGCTCCTCTCATCTCACCCCTAAATAACTGCAGCTATGTCTTTCCTAATTGTCCATCCTTCTTTCAAAACCGTCTCCTACACTTAACACTGCCTGTGCTACCAGAAGGTTCTTCCAGAACACATTTCTCACCAAGTCATTGCCTGTTTAAAATCCGCCAAAGGCTCCTCACAGCTGCTGCAGTTTAGGAGTAATCCTCACCTGGGCACTCAAGCCCTCTGTGATTTGATTCCGCCACTTCTTCAAATGCGTATATTTTTCCTGATTCTTCTGTCATCTAGTCAAACCACTTCACAGAGTGCAGCACCACCCGCCGCCTCTTCCCCTCTATCCCATATGTCTCGCAATCCTTCTGCTCTGAGATCCGTCTCAAATGCTGCTTCATTCAGTCCATTAACAAATATTTATCAAGCACCTGCTATGTGCTAGGTATAATGCTAGACCCTGACAATGCGAAGGTGAGCAAGGCAGGCATGGTCCCTGACCTCACCTAAAGGTCTAGTGGGCAACACAGAAACTAAAAAAGAACTTATCTCCTGTAGGACATTTCTAAGACTTCTCAACCAAGTATGACTAGCCTTATTCTGTTTCTCCGAAACCTTCCAGGGCTCCCTATCACTAGTAAGGTTCCTTAATGTACTCAGGGTGCCATCACATGTCTTCAATTATTCCCCCTCTTAAGCTCTTCAGGCCCAGCCAAACAACCTTACAGGTATATCGAATTTTATTGCGCTTCACTTTAATGCATTCCACAGATGTGTTTTTTTTTACAAATTGAAGGTACAACCCTCTACCAGCAAAAAGATTACAAATCACTTTACTGTGGTGATCTGGAACTGAACCCACAATAGCTTTGAGGTATGCCTGTACTCAGTGTCGCCCAGACATGTCCTGCTCTGAACCTCTGCAGGACAATGATATTAGACCACTATATTGTGGCCACTGTATTGCGGCCTCCTCTAAATCTTACCCATATTCCAAAACTAAGTTCCAAGTCACCTCCTCTGTAAAGTCATCCTTCAGCTGATTTCCCTGGTTTTGAGTGCATAGTTGATTTTACACCTGTGACGTCTCCTCTAGCGAGTGACTCTCAGGACAGCTTTCCCAGAGTCATACACTTGCCCGGCAGAGAGTATAGTCTTTCCCTCAGCTACTACTGCTGTAAGCAGTCAAGAGTTGCCTTCATTGGTTTCTCTCATGCTCATCTCTTACCCTTATCCTCCTTACAGGCGCCAGATAGATTGTTTCAAGAAGAAAATACATGTGAAACTACTTCATACGTTATTGCCAATTTATGTTAGGGATGAGCACTGAACGAGAGGGAGGGGACAACTGAGCCAGTTGCAGGCCCTAAAAATTTACATTTCTTAAATGTTTTTCCTCAAAACATTCCTACAGTCCATATTTAAAATGACTTTAAAAGTAAACACATGCTTTAAGCAAATAATTACCTTTTTATCTGTAAAAATACATGTATATATATATATTTTTTTATTAAGTATCAATACCCATTACTTTTTAATTACTTCTGAAAATATTTACAGACGTTTCTGTATATCAAAGCCAACATTGCATTCTTTGGTAATTTGCTTCTTTTTTTTCTTTTAATTATATTTTATTGATTATGCTATTTACAATTGTCCCAATTTTTCCCCCTTTGCCCCCTCCACCCGGCACCTCCTATTCCCTCAGGCAGTACCCAAACCATTGTTCATATCCATGGGTCACACATATAAGTTCTTTGGCTACTCCATTTCCTATACTGTGCTTTACATTCCCCTGGCTATTCTATAACTACCTATTTGTACTTCTTAATCCCCTCCCTCTTCACCCATTCTCCCACACATCTCTCCCATCTGGCAGCCATCAAAACACCCTCCGCACTCAAAATTCTCTGTTCTTTGCTTAGTTTGTTTTTTAGACTCAATTGTCAATAGATATGTATTTATTGCCATTTTATTGTTCATAGTTTTTTTGTTGTTTTTTTTTAAGTAAGTCCCTTTAACATTTCACGTAATAATCGTTTGGTGATGGTGTACTCCTTTAGTTTTTTCTTGTCTGGGAAGCTCTTTGCCCTCCATTCTAAATGATTGTTTTGCTAGGTAGAGCAATCTTGGCTGTAGGTCCCTGCTTTTCATGAGGTTGAATAATTCTGGCCAATCCCTTCTAGCCTGCAAAGTTTCTTTTGAGAAATCAGCTAACAGTCTTAATGGGAACTCCCCTGTAGATAACTAACTGCTTGCTGCTTTTAAGATTGTCAGTCTTTAACCTTTGGCATTTTAATTATGATGTGTCTTGGTGTGGGCTTCTTTGCCTCCATCTTGTTTGGGACTCTCTGGGCTTCCTGGAAGCAATCTGCTCTTAAAGCAACCTTATATTACAGCATCGTATAACTTCTTATAATTTAGAGTTTCCACACACTGGATTTTCCCAAGGAGAGACAAGTGACTATTATTTGTGATTTAGATTCTTGGTGTTAATAACTATCATAGCCTTTGTTACCTGTAAACAAAAATAAAAAATATATACGTATATTTTTTTAAAACCACTTCCTTGTTTGCTGGCTACCTCGAGACATCTTTGACCTCTGGTTGGTTGGCTTTTGATGGTTTCCTTTTCAGGGCGATGGTTGTAAACGAGTACTAGCCGTTTCACAAGCTCCCCTCCTCAACATGGGCATGATTCGCTGGAATCACGCCATATTATTTCTATGGTGTAGACAAGATTAACTAACCACTTAATATTAACATGTCCCTGATTTAAAATACTGAAGGAACTTTTCTAAAGAAAGTCCCCAGCTGGAAAAGGTGTGTACACACGAGAGTTGTGGCTAGGACCATTATGTAGGTGCCCAGGTCCCTGTGTGACTGATCCCTCTCAGTTTCCCTATAAACTAGGTGATCCCTACGGAATTTTCCAGCTCCAGAAACTTCTGTCTACCTCTGAAAAGACGTACTGGCTGAAAAAGGACTTTGGAAAAGGATATGTATTTTCCTTTTTATAGAAATACTATGGGAAAAAAATCAGAGTGGATCTGAATCAATCACATTTAAGTCAGGCTGCTCTAAAGGAAAAAATAAACCCAGCTGGGTGAATGAGTTAAATACATTAAAAAAAAAACACAAAAACAAAAAACTTAGTATATCGCCGTAAAAGGATTCGGTCTTCCCAACAATCCTGGGAGGGAGGCAGTGCAGAATTCCCAGTCTCCTTTTACAGATGAAAAAACTGAGGTTCAGAAAGTCTAAGAAGCTTGCCTCTTCTGTAATCGGCCCATCATCGCTGTCTTCACCGACAGGTTCTGCACTAGCGTCCCCTCAGAGGTGTCAGACCGGGTACACGTAGTGCTAAAGGCTGGCGGGCAAAGCGGCTTTAAGTCAGAAGCCACTTCCGTCTTTCTGGAGCCCAGGAGCCGTTCCGCCCTCACTCCCAGCGCTGCCCGAGTCACGAGTTTCCCTCGGGGCGGGGCGCCCCTCCTTCTACTGATTGGGTAGCTCTTGAATGCTTGCTGCCCTCTGACTGGCTGTTACCTTCCCGGCCATCCCTCCCACACCGCCTTAGATCAACCGGATATAGGGACAGGGTTTCCACTTCCGCCTTCTCCCTCCTCCCGCTTGTCCTCCGAGCGAAGTCGCCACCACAGCGGTAGCTGCCGGGTGCGGTGTCGGTGGGTCGGTTGGTTTGTCTCTCACCGTCGGTGTCCGTGCCCTTCAGTGTCAGCCATGGCCGACCTAGATCCGTTCGGCGCCCCAGCCGGCGCTCCCGGCGGCCCTGCGCTGGGGAACGGGGTGGCCAGCGCGGGCGAAGAAGACCCAGCCGCGGCCTTCTTGGCGCAGCAAGAGAGCGAGATTGCGGGCATCGAGAACGACGAGGCCTTCGCCATCCTGGACGGCGGCGCCCCTGGGCCCCAGCCGCACGGCGAGCCGCCAGGGGGTCCGGGTGAGAATGAGGGCGCGTTTGGGGCGGGAGGACTTATCTGGAAACCCGGCCCAGAGTGGGTTTGAGAGCTCCGGGTAACTCTTGTTGTACGGCTGAACCGCGAGGTTACGGAGAGCCGAGGACACGGGACCCCGGCCCAGTCATGCAGAAAGCCCGCTCCGTTGTAGTAATGTGTTTCACCGCTCCTGGCGCGGGCGGAGCGAGAGAGCAAAGCAGAGCAAAGAGGGCGATAGCCACGCCGAGGGGCCCGAAGAAACCGGCTCAGTTCCGGAACTTTTCATTGAGCACTTGCTGGGCCGTGAGTCTGGACTCTGGAGCACAGCCGCATTGGCGCAATTTGGCCAGACTTACAGGCAAGTCCGAGCCCAGCACAGGACCAGTTATTAAGAAGGGAGGACAGGGAAAAAAATAGTATCGTTTTTGAGACATACAAACAAAAATGGTGGTGATGCATTTAAGCACATTTAAGGTGTACAGAATGTTGGGTTATGGGGAGGAAATGAGTGAGTAAGGAACTCAAGATAGTGTAGCCTTGGAGAAAGAGGGATAAGAGTTTTACCATTTTCCTGAACGTGTTATGGCTAGGACTCCAGGAACTCTGCTTCCTCGGGAACACCTTTGGTAGGCACTGTTGTCTAAGCAGAACTTAAGGTTAGCCTGGATCAATCTTGGAAGAGGCGAACAGAGGATGTAGTGTGGCCTTTTCCCAGCCAAGCTCAAGAAAAAACCAAAAACGCGGTAGAATGCCAATTTGACCTTTAGTGCTCTACCAATGTGTGATGTTTACGGTTGTCGCGGTGGGAGGAAAGGCTGAGTGTCAGAGATCTTTTCATTAACATAGGGAAGAAGGAAATTAGCTAGAAGAAATGAGACGTGGCTTTTCACTTTGTTAAAAAAAAAAAAGAATGAAGAGAGAATAGGGCACTGGTGGCAGATGGGAGTTACTTTAAGGTGCCAGGTAGTTTTAACATAAATAAGAGAAACATGCTGGGTGTGAGATGAGTGTTGGAGACTGAGGCTTTGCTGTTCTAGAGTAGTGCTCTTCATAAAAGCATTCAGACTCAGAAATCTCAAATTACTATGCTAGCCAGGCAGAACCGTTTTGGGGGAGTGGAGGTGGGGAGACTGCTTCCTCTGAGTTTTTATACTGTTCCGTGCTGCCTCCTAAGCAAATCTGTCCCGCAGTTAGAACTTACATGGCAATGTGTAATACACATGAAAATTCAATTTATAGGTAGTAGGTTGGACTGAACTAGGTCGTGGCTGGGAGATGAAGTTGGCTTTTAAGTGATAAGGGTTTTTATGGGGTTTTGTTTGTTTAGTTTAGTGGTGGAGTTCTTGTGTGGTCTTTAACGTTTGCCAAAGAATCATAAGGTCCTTAGTTTAACTCCCTCTTTTAAGAGAAGAGAAAACGAGTGCTACAGAGAAATTACTTGTTTAAGAAAAAGGGCAAGTTAATAGCTGAGCTCTGTTTCCCCTCGGTACCCTATTCTGTTGCAGTTTCAGCAGGAGTAATAGTAAGCTACAAGATTGTCATTTCTGGAAAGCAGTTGTGGCTGCCCTGGCCAGGACAGCATTGGGAGAACCAAAACCCATAGCTGGGAGACTGTCCTGGTTCAAGGACAGTGTTACCTCTTGCTCACTGTTGTGTCCGCATTGTCTATCAGGACGTCTGGCACATAGCAGGTATTCATAGAATAATTGGGCAGAACTGTCAGGTCCAAGGATCCTGTATAGAAGCAGCAGATCTTGGTGATTGGCAGTCTGGAGAGGTAAAAGGGAGAAAATGGAGTTGGAGACATGGGTCTCTTGTGCATTAAGCTTTCAGCAAAGGGAAGGAAGGAGTGATTGCTGACTTAGTTCCTAGGAAAGACTTTCTTGGTGAACTAAGCATTTAGTGATGTAAAGGCTGATCTCTGACAATGTGGCTGGGGTTGGCAATAGTGCAGTGGTCAGCACTTCCTTGGGGGATTAGAGGATGAGTTGGACACTTTTTTCTTCCTTCTCTCTTTTTAATTTTCCTTTCCCTTACCCTCTTCCCTTTCCTTTTCCCTTCCTCGATTCTGTGCTGTCCTAGACTGCTTGTGTGAGTGTAGCTTTTCAGGCAACTTACATAGCCACTACTGCCCTGCCTCAGTTTTTTCCTCTGTAAAAGGTGCAAATATACACCACATAGGGTTGCTAGGATTACGTTACAGAGCACTTGTAACATGCTTACACACAGTATATTATTCCTGCGTATGTACCCATGTACCTAGCAACTGTTATTTCTTAGGATTAGGGAAAGAAAGGTGTTACAAGGCCTATAGGCTTTGGGGGAGGGGAGTATTGAGGAAAGGAGGGAGCTGGCTCTGTATCTGATGTGTTATTATATTGAGAACTATAGGCAGGAGGCTCTTAACAGATTGAGGAACATATCTAAACTACTCCCAGCCTTGGGGGAAAGTCCCATGGCAGGTGGGGCAGGCTGAAACCAAAGGGAATAGGTCTGAGCCCTGAATGACTCCCTCAGCTGAGACGTGGAAAGATACTCAAGTTTATTTTATTTGATTTTTTTAAAGTTTTATTTTATTTTTAGACAGAGGGGAAGGGAGGGAGAAAGAGAGAGAAACATCAATGTGTGGTTGCCTCTCATGTGCCCCCTACTGGAGACCTGGCCCTGCAACCCAGGCATGTGCCCTGGCAGGGGAATCCAACCGGCCACACTTTGGTTCACAGGCCAGCGCTCAATCCACGGAGCCACACCTGCTAGGTGAAAAGATATACAAGTTTAAAGGTGGGTGGTAATCAGCTAGGTAAAATAGCTGGGGATGTTGAGGAAGAACAAGTGATCAGGAAAAGAGGCATCGTAATTCTAGAGCCCTTGAAAGCCTTCAATCATGAGGGTGAGGAGAGAGGAGAATGACAGGTGATTCAGGAGCTACTGAGGGAGTATGACAATAAGGCACTATTTGGTATGTTTCTGTCAAGTCCTTGGAGGAGAAAGAGGAAGAGAGGTACATGAATTAAAGAAAAGCTGGAGGAGGAGAGTAATTTTCTTGGTAGCAGTGAAGAGAAGTTCAAGGAAATCTCATGCATGGTATTTAACAGTGCTGCCCATTTTCTGTGTGCTGGCTTCTCTCTATACTTTAAGATCCATCCTGTAAGTAATTCTGCGGGCTAAATGGTGGTGTCATCCTATTTCAGATAAGCTGATAATCATGGAATTTAAGCAGTGATCTTAAGGTAGCAAGCTAACACTAAACTCCACTGGAATTCAAACCCAGGTCTGCTTGACTTCAAAGGTTGGGGAACAGGGGGAGGTTGAAGGTGGGTTTGGGACAAAGAATCTTTCATCTCTGGAAACATATTCTGACCTTGCTTCTGTCTGGATGCCCTAGACAGTTTCCTTCTGGAGCACCAGGTTGCTTAGCATAGTTGTCCTAATAAAGCAAAGTGTTCTACATGTCCTTTCTGCATGTTTCTGTAGCCACAGATGATCTTTTGACTTGGGCCATTTGAATGTCAGTGCAATAGTATGGTAACTAATAAGAGTTCAATACATTTGCCAGTGGGTCTGGATGAGTCTTCAGGCCTAAAGGACAGGTAACATGTGACTTAGGAGGTATACAATGAGAATTGCTTCTACTTTTGTGATGGAGTAGTGATCAAAGTCTTTCCTATTGGGAATGGCCCTGGGCTGGAATATATTAACTGAATAGTTGGCATGTTAGCTGTAATATATTAACCAGGATGTCGGTCTGGCTTGTAGTCTCTAGGATTTAAAATGATCTCTTTTCCACCTTACACCGAAATAAATTCCAGGTGAATGTAAAGTACAGTACCAGGAGTAAAGTGAATATTTATCTTAGAGGAAGAAAAACCTACATACAGCATAAAAGCAGCTATAGAAACCAGAAAGGGAAAATTGATAGTGTCTACATATAAGTTAAGTTAAGTAGTACTAGGTGTTAAATAGCATAAACCATATAAAAAGCAATTGGGGAAAACACTTGTATGAGAGGATGACTTAATACAAAGAGATACTTAAGAGATAAAAAAATAGCAAAAATAGGGGCAAAACACAGTTCAGTAGGAACAAAATCAAATGTCAGATTTTTAATTACCTCACAGGAAATAAGATTGGTACAACAAGACCACCTTAAGTTTTGTGGGTTTTGTTTTTTTTTAATACTTACTATCAAATTAGCAAAAATGTAAAAACATGATAAAACTCAGTCTTTAGTATCAGGGAAGTTCTGGGAAATGGCGCACTCATGTGCTGATGGTAATAATATAACTGGTAGACCAAAAGGGAGCAAGTGGTTGGTGTTTTAGAACTCTTTAAAATGGGAGAGATCCTGTGACCCAGCGGTACTACATCAAGGAATATATTATTGAGGCTCAGTGGACTATCCCCCACCCCCCGGCATGAGTGATTAGTCTTTTGGTGAATTTTGTATTTCTAAAACTTTATAGAGTACTTTTAAAAATTATAAGGGCAGGTAACACACAACAGCTTAAAGTGTAAAAAGCCAGTGACAAAAACTACGAGAAACTTATTTTTGTAATATAAAGCATAGGAGTAAAAGAATTAGGGAAATTAAGTTAAAAATGTGAGAAATGTGCTGAAATAACCCAGATTTATAACCAGCAATTGAAACACATCAAAGCTGAGGTGGGCTGGAAAACGCTTAGATCCCACAGTTTGTGTTCATGTATCAAATTATCTGATGATCTTCCCTCTGACTTCCTGAGGCATTGCAGCACTTTTTAAAGGCTGATTATTTCATAATACATCTAGTATTTTTTGTAACATATCTTAAACATAAAAAATTTAAGAGAAAATGTCATCAATTACCTGCCTTTTCACGAATACCTTATTCACACAGAAATGGAGGTCACATGGAGGGTTATCAGCAGAGAGGGGGTGGAGGAAGAATGGGGTACAAGGTACAGAGAATAAGAAGCCTAATTGGTAGGCACAAAATAGACAGGGGGAGGTTAAGAATAGAATAGGAAATGGAGAAGCCAAAGAACTTATATGTGCAACCCACGGACATGAACTTGGGAGGGGGGTGTTGATGAGAGGGGGTACATGATGGAGGGGAATAAAGGGGAAGAAAAAATGGGGCAACTGTAATAGCATAATCAATAAAATATACTTTTTAAAGAAAATACCTTATTCACCTCAAGGAATCCTATGCATATTCTTTTTTAAAATTTTATTGATTTTTAGAGAGAAGGGGAGGGATGGAGAAAGAGGGAGAGAAATGTGGATGTGCGAGAGATACACTGATTGGTTGCCTCTTGCGTGCCCCGAATTGGGAACCTGGCCCGCAACCCAGGCATGTGCCTTGACTGGGAATCAAACCTGTGGCCTTTTGTCTCGGTTCTCAGGCTGACATTCAGTCCACTGAGCCACACCAGTCACAGCCGTGTGCATATTCTTAATGTCATTTGTAAAGTGCTAATACATATAGGTTTATTGTGAGAATTAAAGCAATGTTTATAAAGTGTTTAATACTGTGCCTGGCACGTTGGAGGCGATAAGTGGGAGATGTCTTCATACTAATAAAGTTGAGAATTTAATAAGATAGAAGAATGGGCTACTTTTAAAAAGGTTACATTGTTAAGAGTCCAGTTCTAACAGGGTAGAAACCAATGGGTTGAGTGAAGAAATTACATAGCATTTTTTTCTGTCTTGATTTGCCTTTTAAAAAAAATTTATTTCACTTTATTGTTTTGGTCTCCGTTTTCCTTTTTAAAAAAATAATGTTTCAGCCCTGGCTGCTGTGGCTCAGTGGGTTGAGCACCAGTCTACGAACTGAAAAGTCTCCAGTTCAATTCCTAGTCAGGACACATGCCTCGGTTGCGGGCCAGGTCCCCGGATGGAGGCATGTGAGAGGCAACCAACTGATATTTCTCTCACACATTGATGTCTGTCTTCCTCTCTTTCTCCCTTCCCCTCTCTGTAAAAATAAATAAAGTCTTTTTTTTTTTAAGGATGTTGGCAAAAGATAATTAAAAAACCGATGTTTTGGTATCAGGGAGACATGCTGGGAGAATGATCTATGAAAGTTTTCAGTACTCCCAAAGCCAAGAGGAAGGTAATTGAAAGAAGCAAGAGAACCAAAGAAATGAATGAAATGTTAATGTTAATTTGGAAAATGAGGAGTTAAAATTGCGTTCATGGGCATCCCTTGGAGATACTGAGGGTTTGGTTCCAGACCACCAATAAAGTATTACAATAAAGGGAGTCATAATCTTTTCGATTGTAGTGGAGAGTCTTTTCTTCAATTTGTAAAGTGCAATAAAACAAGGCGTGGCTGGAATTAGTTAGGAACCAAGACCAGAGGAGTGGTTTGATGAAATCTTTGCATGCTAGAAGGAAAGGACGAGGCTGAGAGCACCTGCACCAGACCTCCAGGAAAGCTGTGCTATTTCGATATACTGCCCCCGAGGGCCTCCTAATGGTGGCCCTAACTAAATGCTTGGTGTTCCTTTTACTTCTTGAATTCTTAAATCTTTTAGGTTCATCTCTTCTTTTCATCTTTCCTCTCCTCCATGTAGTAAGATGTCTTTGTAGTTTGGAAAAAATTGGACAAGTAAAGGAAGTTGTACATAATAGGTAATAAATGTGGGTCAACCAACAGATATGGGGTATAGATTATGTAGGTGGAAGCTAAATTTTTATGGTGTCTAAATTGAGGCTTTTGGAGGAAGTCAGAGCAGTCACTCCAGAGTGATGGTGTGCAGCCCTGTACAGACTACCTCTTAGGGATGGCTAGGTTAGGGGCACATGCTTATCAGGCCACTCAAGTAACTAAATTAATGAAATACAGAATGGATTTTTTTTAAACATGGAGTGGAGCTAGTGGGACTGGCGTGCGTATAAAGGCTACCCTCATATCAAACAGTGTTGCCAGTTCAGAAACGCAGACTGGTTATTGTCAGGTCTTCTGTCTGCTTGCCCCCCTCCCCAAACCTGGAAATCCTGATTCGTGGAATTTCCTAACTTAATACTTTGTATTTTAAATAAAGTATGTTCAGCCTGTGGGCCACCGTTTTGTGGATTGATAGTCTCTAGGTCTTACTTAGGCATTTTTTATATTTTTGAGATGGACTTTCTCATTTAGTTATGAACAGGTGTGTCTGTAAGACTGGACTATATACCACCCTTTGAATTTTTTAAACTTGCATCCTTGAAAAAATTTAATTTGGTATGTCCAAGTCTTACTCTTTTGGACAAATTCCAGGTGCACTACATGAATTAGTAAGAAATCTCAACTATAAACCCTTAAGTGCCAAACCTACTACAGCCACAGGATGGAGTCTTGACTCCCAAGAAAGCACCTTGGTTTGACCACGAAGCTATACATCTCTGCTCAGTGTGGATGAATCCGGGCCATACTTTTATTTTTTGCCTCCTCCAAAACTTTCATGGAGAAACACTTTGCTCTTTGAGACGCTTCTGCCGTGATTCTGTGTGTTCTCTCTAAGCCAGAAAGCAGAATGTCAAAAGCTTTTGGGCCTGGGAGTGTAGGACAGATTTGTCCACATTTTGGTGAAGTAGTTTGTACATAAGCACCTCTTGCTTTCATTAATTAGAAAGTTGTTCAGCGTTATATCTTGTACCTAGCACGAGGGGAGCACTGAGTAACGTATTTTACCTGCAGCATACATGCTGTATCTTACTCTGTAAACCTTGGCTCAGCATTTGACCAACCCTGATTGACAAACTGTAATCTTAATGTCTTACAGATGCTGTTGATGGAGTGATGAATGGAGAATACTACCAGGTACTCAGTACTCTGATTATGTTGCATGATAGTGCTCAAGAGTCTTCCTTTCCTGTGATTTGAATTGACTGACCTAGAAAGGACCCCACTCCCTTGACTGTCCTGGATGTATTAGTAGCTGGTATGTTACCTGCCAGAGTAGAAGGATTTGAAGAGAAATGACACTGATAGAGTATTATTTTGAAATGTTATTGACCTGGCCCTAATGTTATCAGCTTTATTCTTGAGATCCTTCATGATGATGATGATGATTGTGAATTTAAACACCATCTGTGTCAAACACTGTTTATAATTAATCTTAATTCTTGCAACCACCTCAGGGACTGCTGTTACTCCTGTTTTACAGGTGAATAAACTGAGGCATACAGAGCTTACGTCAGCAGTCCAAAGTAACAAAGGCAGCGTGTGGTGGGGCGTGCACTTGAACATTTTAGATTGTGCTGGGGTTGGGAGGCTGACATTTGTGATGACTACCATTACTTTACCCTCTATATCACTAAGGTTTTGTTTGCCAACCCCACTTGCATTGTCTTAAATAGAGAACCTGCTTGTTTTTATAATCGAAAGATCTCTGAGATAGGTTAGGTGTCCTCAGACCAAACTCTGACACTCAGTTCCTAGGACTTCAGCTCTGTCTGCTGAGTGTGCAGTTTTATACTCGGTTTTTTTTTCACGGTGGTGAAATGGCTGCAGCACTTCCAGACCTCACAAGTGCACGTCATATAATCTAGAACAAAATAAAGGTTTCTTTTCTTCTCCCAGATACCCCCCAAAAGTCCTGCATTTTCCTCTGGATCAGCCAGGTCATCACTGTAGTCTGAGGGGATAATGTGGTACTCAACTTCTGCCTGGGCTTCTGCCCATGTCTCAGTCACTTAACTGGCAAGAAGGATGAGAGTAGTCTAATTGCTTTAAACCAAAGATGAACTTTTTCTTTTCCTATAAATGGCCAGATGGTAAACATGTTAAGCTTTGTGAGCTAGAAGGTCTGTCAAACCACTCCATTGCTATAATATGGAAGCCTCCATAGACAGTATATAAACAACTGGGCATAGCTGTGTTCTAGTACAATTTAATTACAAAGTGGGTAGTGGGCCTGAACTGTAGCTTCTGATCCCTGGTTTAGAATTTATCCTTTAAGTGAGACAGAATGTGATTCAGACCCTGACTTTATCCCTTACTAACTGGGAATTTGGACATGTCATTTCTCTGTGCCTCAGTTTAATTCCCCAACTGTGAAATGGAAATAAAAGCTTGCTTTGTAGGGTGTTTGGGAGAGAAAGTTTTTATGTGCCTGACAAATAGAAAGTGTTAGTGAATTAGTTGCTAATACTTTAAATAATTTTTTCTGCTTACATTAAACTGGTAATACCAGTTCAGCAGATGAAATAATTCTCTAAAGATTAAGTTTTGTTTGAGTTTTTGTCAATTTATTAGCTCCCAAATCTAACCCATTATAAAGAACAGTCTGCCTTCCTACACAACACACGACTCAGTGATTGCCTGCCTTTTTATTTTTTTCTTTGGACTGCAGTAACTACATTTTCTTTTGGAGTCTCTCAAATTCACTATATTTTGATTAAGTGGTATTAAATGACCTATTTCCTGCATTGTATAATAGCAGTTAGGTCTTAAATTCTAGGCCTTGCTCTACTACTGTACTTTCTGTTACTTTGAAAATATCACATCATCTCTGTCAAATGAGGAAACCAAAACTGATAACACAGTTTCCTAGTAAGTCCATTGCTCACCTCACTGACTTTCCTATCTCCCACTCATGTTCCATTTATTAACAGATAGGATAACAGCTACTGTGCCTCCTCATGGACGGTGAGGATGAAGTGCAGTAATGTTGAAAACTCCCTCTGTGCATGTAAGGTGGTGTTACTGCTTTTAAGGCAGTCCTTTAACATTTTATAATCATGAAACCCGGGGTTCTGACTTGGGTGAGGTGCGTTTCAGGAAGGAGTTTTTGGTACTGATAGAGTTCAATTGTGTTTTGTGTTAAGGAAAGTAATGGTCCCACAGACAGTTACGCAGCCATTTCACAAGTGGATCGATTGCAATCAGAACCTGAAAGTATCCGTAAATGGAGAGAAGAGCAAACGGAACGCTTGGAAGCCCTTGGTAAGGAATCCCTTTCTGTCTTTGGGTGTCTGTTTTCAGTGGAATACTTGACCTTGACTCTACTTTTATTCCTTTTTCACTTGAATTAGCCATAATGTCCTTGTTTAGTATTTAGGAAGATACTGTTTCTCAACCTGAAGGTCACAAGGCTACTGATGTGGAGATGCTTAATCACCGGCCATTGTGTAAGGATTAGGGCAGCCCAGAGAGCCACCAAGTTCATCCCCTCTCTCCTCTCAGGAAGAGCAGAGTGATGCTATGGAAAGGAGCCATGGACTTGGAGGGAAAGACTGGGTTCAAGCCCAGCTATAACTCTTACCGGCTGTGGGCACTTGGTTGCCCAAACCTTGCGGAGTCTGTTTCTTCACCTGAGAGAAGTAAGATCAGTGTTACCAACCCCCGGGTGTTCTGAGATGGTATTTATGAGAGTGCTTTATAAACTCGAAGGTGTTATATCCATGTGAGAGACTTCACAATCCATTTATCATTTGAAGGCTGAATTTTTAAAAATATATTTTATTGATTATGCTATTACAGTTGTCCTAGTATTTCCCCCTTTGCCACCCTCCACCCAGTACCCACATTCCCTCTAGCAATACCCCCCCTTAGTTCATGTCTGTGGGTCGTGCATATAAGATCTTTGGCTAGTCCATTTCCTATACTGTTAACATCACCCTGTCTATTATGTACCTACCAATTTGTGCTTCTTAATCCCTATACTATTTCCCCGTTCTTCCCATCCCCGCTCCCAACTGGTAACCCTCCATGATCTCCAGATCTATGATTCTGTTTGTTTTTTAGATTCAGTTGTGAAGACTTATGAATTTATTGCAATTTTAATGTTCATAGTTTTTAAAACAAATTCATTTTTAGATTTTATTTATTTATTTTTAGAGAGGGGGAAGGGATAGAGAGAAGTGTTGAGAACCCGCCCTCAACTGAGGACCTGGCCACACCTAGGCATGTGCTCTGATCTTTCCGTTTGCAGGCTAGTGCTCAGTGCACTGAGCCATACCAGCCAGGGCTAATGTTCATAGCTCTGTTCTTCTTTTTCTTAAATAAGTCCCTCTAACATTTCATATAATAATGACTTGGTGATGATGAACTCCTTTAGCTTTACCTTGTCTGGGAAACACTTTATCTGCCCTTCAATTCTAAGTGATAGCTTTGCTGAATAGAGTAATCTAGGTGGTAGGTCCTTGTTTTCCATCGCTTTGAATACTTCTTGCCAGTCCCTTCTAGCCTGCAAAGTTACTTTTCAGAAATCAGCTGACAGCCTAACATCTTTGTATGTAACTATCTGCTTTTCCCTCACTGCTTTGAAGATTCTCTTATCTTTAACCTTTGACATTTTAATTATGATGTGTCTTAGTGTGGTACTCTTTGCATCCATCTTGTTTGGTACTCTCTCTGCTCCCTGGACTTGTATATCTATTTCCTTCACCAAATTAGGGAAGTTTTCTTTCATAATTTCTTCAGATAAATTTTTAATTTCTTGCTCTTTTTCTTCTCCTTCCAGCATCCCTGTGATTCAAATGTTGGTACATTTGAAGTTGTCCCAGAGGCTCATTCCCTATCCTTGTTTTTTGGGATTTTTTTTTGACACTTTTTTTTCTTGTTCTGATTGAATGTTTTCTTTCCTTCCTTATATTCCATATCATTGATTTAATTCTTGGCTTCATCCACTCCACTGTTGATTCCCTGTAAATTTTTGTTTATTTCACTTAGTGTAACCTTCATTTCTGCCTGGGTCTTTTTGATGCTGTGGAAGTACCCAAGGATTTCCTTGAGCATCCTAATAACCAGTGTTTTGAACTCTGCATCTGCTAGATTGCTTATCTCCATTTTATGTAGATCTTTTTCTGGAGTTTTGGTCTGTTCTTTCATTTGGGCCATATTTCTTTGTCTCCTCAGTTTGGCAGTCTGCCTGTGTTTATTTCTGTGTATTAGGTAGAGCTGCTTTGACTCCCTGTCTTAATAGTGAGTCTTGTTGTAGAAAAGCTCGCATGTAAGTTGGATGGGGAGGAGTCTTAGGTAATCGCCAGGGCTGGGCAACCTGTGTGAATCAGGAGTCTCAGATATGGTGCCGCTCTGTGGTTCTGTGTTGGGGAGAGCTCAGAAAAGGGATAGTGGCTGATACCAGGCCTCTGATGTTTTTTTCTGGGAGGAAGTTGTCCCCTGGCACTCGCCCGGATGCCAGACACTTCAGTTTTTCCCCATATGCCACTAGTGCCCTTCCAGCTCCTGCCCCAGTGCTGGAGTGAATATGTAAGGATTGTAGGGAGTGAATATGTAAGAATGTAGGGAGTGAATATGTAAGTCCTAAGAACACTGCGGTCCTTTTAAGAGGAGATAACCTGAGAATCCTGCAGTTTCTTCCACTGCCCTAACCCCTACCAGTTTTTACAACCCGATGTTATGGGGACTTATCTTCCTGGCACTGGAACCCTGGGCTTGAGTGGTCTGGTATGGGGCTGGTATGCCTTGCTCCTGAGGTATCCCTCCTGATTTTTATCCACTATGTGTGGGTGTGGGACCCCCTGTTCCATGTCTTTGCCCCCTTGCCCCCCAATCTGGATGAATGCGACTTCTTTAATTCCTTGGTTGTTGGACTTCCGTACAACTTGATTTTCTGACAGTTCTGGGTGATAGTTGTTTTGTAGTTTAGTTATATTTTTTGCTGTGGTGTTGCAAGGAGGCAAGCCGTGTTTATGTATACCTGCATCTTGAATGGAAGTCTGAAGGCTGAATTTACGGTAGCACTTAAGAGGAAAATGTGAACAGTGTTAGGAAACACGTACAATTTGGTTTTCTTACCCTAATATCTCTGGAAGGTAAGTTTACATTTTTATGGGTGAGGAAAGTGAAGTGTATAGGTAGAATAAGTTTTTGAATCACACAGCTAAGAGGTGGTAGAGTCAGAATTTCAGCTTAAGTCTGCCCTACTTTAGAGTCTACACTGCATTTAAGCCACATTGCATTTAATGCACACCATCTTGCTGGTCAGGCCAAGCCTGAGGTTAGTGCCAAGCCAGCCTGGCCTTTGGTGAAGAGCTGTGTACATGGAATGTCAGCTGTTGGGAAAGATCAGGAGAGACTTGTATCTGTACATGCTGGTTAGAGAGGTATGGCACAGTGTGGGTATATTATCCACGGGTTATTTTTGTCCTCCACTTTTTATTAAAATTGCAAACAGGATAGTTGAAAGAAGATATGGGATGGGTATTGTGAATATGTGATCACTTTTTTTGTTTTTTTAGGAGTAAAGTGTTTATTCACTTTCCAAGAAGGGAGAGGGGAATGATGTGGCGAGATATACCAGCATTGAGGGGTGGGGGCTTTGAACTTTCATTGGATTATAATTGGATAAAAAAGGATGGGGGCTTGTTGCTGTTGTGTGGCTCTTGGACTGTTGGGGTGTGGCTGCAGCTTGTGCCAGTGTTATCTTCATCCTGTGGCTGTAGGGAGCAGTTAGTTCTGTTCCTGCTTTCCAGTAATTTCCAGTCTGATTGCTGGTAGTGAACGTGGGTGAGGACGAAGCAGTCCCCAGAGTCTGGGTTAGAATCCTCCCTCTGAACCTCACAGAGACAGGGTAGGGGGTTAGCCCAGGTCGAGCTTCCTCTGCACACCGTTCCCCTAGTCGCAAGTCTCGGGAGGCTGGAGTAGAGGGAGAAATAGAGACTGTTCCCGTACGGGCCACCAAAATTTTAGGATGGTCAGTGACAGGCTGTGAAAGAATTCAGTAAGAGAAGAAAGTGTAGAGGGTAAGATTTTTATTCACTCTCCAGGAGAGGATAGGGGCGTGGTGTGGAGAGATACACCAGGTGCAGTCCTTTTTTTTTTAATCCATTTAAAGATACAGGCATCACATACTTCATGCCTAAATATTTTATTATAAATATAGAAATACAACACTATTCTGTATAACCAGAGTGTAAGCATTATTATTCCTTCTTGGGGACCACTGAACTAGTAAAAATATGACCCCATTTTTCAGATGGGGTAACTGACACCTAGAAATAGGAAGGGACATGACCCAAATAACACAGCCAATTAGTGTTAAGTCTGTTGTCTCTCCAGGCCAATTTATGGTAAAGCTTTCAGAACACAGGACACTCTTACATTTGAAACTTTACAACACTATCCAATAGTTATTTCTTTGATGATGGAAATACTGTGTGTAAATTGTTTTGTTCATGGAAAGAGTTTACTTTGGTGTCTGGGAAAATTGCATTTTCTTTTTTGATTATCAAATTGGACATTTAGGGGATATTCTGTGAAGTATTGTTTTTTTTTATTCAAGACGCCTTCTGGAGGGAAGTCAAACATTTGGCTTTACATTCTGATTGAATTGAATTGAATTTGTCCACGAACTAGGTGTTTCTTCAGTTTTACCTTTTTTCCTTGCAATAACTGAGAAGGCACAAGATACTAAGAATAGGAAAGAACCAGTGGCAACGGTTTGCAGCTTAGCTGCTGGCTATTCTTAAGTAATTTGCTTTTCTGTGAATAGTAATGAGGGCGGCCAGAAGAGACAGCTGTCAGTGTGCCCTGCTGTGTAAGGAGCCTCTTTATTCCTCCCTCCCCCTTCTCCCTCCAGATTCAAAGAGCTTGTATTATGGCTTGGATCTTTGTCTCTTCAAACTAAGTGTTTAAGAATTCTAAATTCTAATTGATAGTGTCACTTCATAAATCTGTAAAAGTAAGAAAATTTAAAGGGACTGGTTTATGTAGTTACTACAGTTTGTACAAATGGTCACAATTTTTATTTAGGTAAAATTTTTAAAGATAAATTTCTGTGATATTTTGTTCCTACTGTATGATAACATTTAAAAAGTTACCAGACTACACAGAAAGAAAATACTCTTCAGTCAGAAAGTAAATTTTTGGAAGTAATTTAACCAATCTTGAAAAGGGGACCTTACTTTTTTTTTTTTAAAGATTTTGTTTATTTTATTTTTAGACAGAGGGGAAGGGAGGGAGAAAGAGATGGAGAGAAACATCAATGTGTGGTTGCCTCTAGTGCTCCCCCTACCGGGGGACCTGGCCCACAACCCAGGCACGTGCCCTGACTGGGGAATCAAACCAGCAACCCCTTGGTTTGCAGGCCAACGCTCAATCCACTGAGCTCTATACCATCCGGGGCTGAGAGCTTACATTTAAATATGATATTTTTCAGTTTCTTGCCCACATGGCACGGTCAGCCCTCATCATCTCCCATTGCATCATAGCACCCTCCATTCCACCACATACACCTAGTGACGTGGACAGACGTGCATCAGACTTTACTTTATAATGAGTCATCAGTAGAAAATCTGGGAAAACTAATTAATTCTCCTGAGCCACAGGGCCAGGTAAAAAGTTATTTTATAATGTAAATACGATGGGGGAGTTTTTAGATACCTTTTTTAAAGATTTATTTATTTTTAGAGAGAAAGAGAGGGAGAGAAACAATGTGTGATTGCTTCTCGTACACCCCTAACTGGAGATGCGGCCCACAACCCAGGCATGTGCCCTGACTGGGAATCAAACCAGTGACCCTTTGGTTCGCAGGCCAGCTCTCAATCCACTGAGCCACACCAGCCAGGGCTAGGTGCTTTTTATTCTGGCAGTTACAGACCGCTTTCTGCAGGTTGTTCCTACAAGACATTTTTTGCAAAGGCCCTAAAAATGCCCCAAGTTGCTTCATGTTTTCCCTTGAATGGTTACTTGCCACCACCACTGCTTTCTACTCTTTCCCCCTCAGAGACACTAATTACAAGTTGGGCTCTGGCTCTGCACTGTCCAAACTAGGAGTGGCAATCACCTTGTAGTCACATTTTATGATTATTTCTAGGTTTGCTTCCCTTTCGGTCCTGTCCTTTGGAGGCAACATAATGAAGTATGAGCATGTGAGCTTTATAACCAGACCCGGTTTGAGTCCTGACTCTGCCACTTACAGTAACCTTTATGAAAGTTTCTTAAACTTTGTGAGCTGTAGTTTTTCTCACTGCCAACTATGAGACTACAGTTTACCTTCTTGAGATTGTTGTAAAGATTAAATGGGACATCTGTAAAACACCTGCCAGAACGATGTCCTTAAAAACGTTTCAGGTGAAGTATCAGGGTACCTTCAGGTGTCAGCTGCAGCAGTGTCTGTGACCAACATACCTTTTTCCTCCCACTGTCTACTGACAGGTCTCTCTTTATTTTAGCTAAATGTCTTAGGAAAATCCATATTTAAACCTGAGAAACTTCCTGCTTAGGTGTTCATTTTCTAAGTTCTAGAACCTTTGCGGGTAACTTAGTAATGATCCCCAACCCTCTGCAATTCTCTTCACTGGAGTTTCTCTTTTAGTACTGTCCAAGCCCTGCCACAAACTCACTGTGCAGTCTAAGCAGGAGAGATATTTTGTGGTCTTCCCAACTCTGACACCTATATTCTGTTCCCTGGTTCCTGAATCTTCTGTATGTCCTGTAATTTTCTAATAGCTCCCTACTTCATAGAAATACTTCTACCATATTTAGTTAATAAGTGCCATCTTGTATTTTACGGAACCATTAATTGTCAACCTGAGGTGTGAAATAATAGGTTGTAAGATTTTATTAAAGGATTGTGTAATATCAGTAGTTCACCCTAAACTAATATTGGCAACATTACTAAAGAATCATCTAATTACTTTCCCCCCCAGTTGGCGCCCTCAAAGTCTTTTTTTTACTGAAAGTATTTCTATTCCCTCCACCCCCACCCCCCAAAGAAACAAAAATGGAAACAAGCCACCAACTAATGATCACTAAAGTGTCAGTGGACTGCGATAAAATGTGGTGAAACACTTTGGATAGAATCGCTGAGATCAAGAGCCGGATGCACAGACAGGAGAAATAGAATTTTATCTTCCCTTCCAACTACTTTTCCCCCCAGTACATGCTTACACACTCACCCACACACAACCTAAGTTTAGTAAGGCCAAAATGGGGGGGGGGTGATGGGAGGAAAATGGAGACAACTGTACTTGAACAACAATTAAAAAAACACACGCTGATGAAATGAACGTGAATTTGTGTTTCGTTTAATTTGCATTGTCTTTCTTTTCCTTCCCTTCAAAGATGCCAATTCTCGGAAGCAAGAAGCAGAGTGGAAAGAAAAAGCAATAAAGGAGCTGGAAGAGTGGTATGCGAGGCAGGACGAGCAGCTACAGAAAACAAAAGCAAATAACAGGTCAGTCCATGGTGCTTTCTAGCACAGCTTGTTTTCCAAGATTGGATCCAATCCATTTCCAACAGCCAGGATAGGTTCTCAGCTGCTGACTTTATTAGTGGGAAATATCTTGGTGGATTTTCAAAAAACTGCTTGAAACATAAGGATTGCAGGTCTCTTGGGCCATGTGAGCATAATTTATCCTGTCTGTTAGCCATCCTAGTTTTAGTGAGTTTAGCTCTTCAGCCAAGAGTTTGGTTCGTATGCATCACTTGTAATGGTATGATACAGCAAAAGGAGAAGTTAGTTCATCGAACCCTGAAGTGAAAGGCTGCTTTCATGATGATAACCAGGATCTCAGTCCACTGAAGCTGTTTATAGACTTGGCCATGTTGCCTCCCCTAAGTACAGCCTTGCCCTCCAAAAGCTGCTTCACAGGGGAGACCATTTGTAGGGAAATGTGCTCTGTAAGGAAGTAGCCAACACTGGTCATCCAACACAGCAACTTCAGAATTAAGGGTTCATTGGGTACCTATCTGTAAGAAAATCTTGAGTCGACTTTTTAAAAATGCTCTTTTCAGAATTTACTAACATACTGAAGGCTAAGTAGTTGGCGAAACTCTCTTATGTCACCACTGACCAGCGGCGGCGGGGCGGCGGCCCTTAGTGCTCTGTGCCTGGAGTCACCCGGAAGTAGCTCAGAGGGAGAGAGGCGGAAGCAGCGCTGCTTGCCTTGGCGTGTGACGGGCTTGCTTTACCTGCCGGATTGACTTCACTCACTTCAGCGTAGACAGGCCAGACTCGTCTTGGGGATAGTTTTAATTTTCAGGGTAAAAAGCCTCAGGTTCCTATCCTCAGAGGCGGAAGTGGCTGTAAGTGCCCTTGTCTCTGTCAGCTTTATTAAGATGGAAACCTGCCAGAAGAGGGGAAGCTGATCACTTTGCTAGCCAGCCTGTGCCACTGCGGAGCAACTGCGGCAGAACAGATGGACTGTGTCGCAGCCTTCAGCTGTCTCCTGTTGGCCGTCCTGGGTTCTGTCAGCTGCCCCTCAGATGCCAGGTTTGAGCCGCTGTCCCGGCCACATTCCTGTGGGGGATGCACTCTGTCCCCGTGCTTATTTGGGCTCCGTTTGAAGTTCTGTGATGAGTATGGTGGGGGCCGCTCTCAGGTCTGGGGCTTCTGCTGAGCTTGTGATCACTTTGAAGTGCCGACAGGTCCAGGCTTCTTTACCCTGTGCTCATTTAAGATGGCTTCCCCCAGCTACAAGCTCACGGCTCTCAAAGAAAGATGAGTGGGTGCTGTGTGCGAGGCGCCATTTACCTGTAGCCCATGGGTCTGCTCTGAAGTACTTGGTAAAACGGGGCCGACTCCCTGTTAGGGTCCCTGCAGATTAAGCAAGTTGGCATTCAGATTCTCAGACTTAAAATATGATTATGTTGGGAACAGAAATTTTTTTCAAGCCAGTTTTGCTAAAATACCCTTTCTGTCTGTATACAGAATTAGTTGTCCTTGAAGAGAGTAATTATACCTATTTTTAGGAGCTGAGTCTTAAAGGTTTAGTCTCTCCAGGCATTGATTTAGGGCTTTGTGTGCTTTTCTTTACGTAGAATTATAGAATGCTGGGTTGGATAGTCTCAAAGATGAACCTAGGTTCCAGAGAGGGGAAGAGAACTTAACTCGCCACTCACTGAGAGTGTAGAGCTGTCACTTCCCATGTAGAAACTTTGCAGCACAGGGCGGACCCTGAGTTTGTAAAGCTAATAGCACACTAGCCACTGTCACTAGGGTTCCAGGACAGAAAGAACTTGTTGTTTTTAAATATTTTATTTATTTTTAGAGAGGTAGGGAGAAAGGGAGAGAAACATCGGTCAGTTGCCTCATGTGCCCCAGCAGGGATGGTTTCTACACTTTCTGCCAATTATTCTTCAGTGGGCTGGGGTGAAAGCCATTATAGAACCACTTTGGGGAACTTCTTCCGATGGCACACACCCTCGCCTGGAGATCTTGACATTGCTGATGGTTCACCCTCATGGGACTAAAGGAATAAGTCCCATTTATATGTGTAAAGTGACTCATCTTTCTTACTGTCTGTGTGCAGGTAAATAGTAAATATTTTGAGAAAAGAAAATAAGGGTGCTCAGTTCAAGCAATGTCATTCTCTATGGTGACTCTTGCAGCAGCTGGATGCTTATAGGGGACCACAAATATAAGGCAGAGAGAAGTTCGGAAAAGGAGATTTGGGGGTAGCAAGGGCCTACTTTTGAGTGTATCATCAGGCTTCCCGCCTTCAGATGCTCTCGGCTGAAGCCTTCAGAGCACATCTGTGCCAAGCACTGTGCTGGGCTGTGGGCAGATGACAGTCAGCGGACCCTGTCACCGCATCTCTAGTCTGTACTAGCCCTCAGACTGCATCCCCTTCCTCTTAGAGGGCCTAAACGTTGCCGAACAGGAGCCATGGAGTACTGTGTTTTGCCGTGTATGATATGCACTTTTTGCCCAAATTTTTGAGGGGAAAATAAGGATGCACATTATACATGGGTAGTACTAATTCCATATCTGTATGTTTTTAATCCTTTTATTGATGCTTATGCATTAAAAGTGTGACTCTAGAAAGCAGTAACAATGTCTGTGTGCGAAAGAATACCCTGGAACATGATCATCAGTTTTGTTTCTACATATAAGTAAATAAAATATTGAATTAAAAAATTAAAAGGAACGATTTTTTCCCCTGAAAGTTTGGGTCACAAACGTGGGTGCACGTTGTACACAGGAGCACCCTGTGTACAGGTGCCATATATGGCAAAATATGGCAAGTGACGACACATGGAAAAGAATTCTCTTTTCATAGGAGCCAGTCAGAGGAGTTTATTCCTGGAGAACCCCAGACCGTGTTCCTTCCCAAACCATAACAGAAACATTTCCCCTTTTACAGGTAGCTTTGGTGCTGACTTTCAGGGCTTGTAAAAGTTTGCAGAATCCATGATGCTCAGTGAGGCAGACGTCGTTTCCATGCCCACTCTGGGTGCGTCAGCCTCCTGAGCAACTTGTGGTCCGGTCCGGGAGGCCTTCCTCCTCCCCTCTCCCGGGCTGCTCTGAGCCCCTTCCTGCCTTGCCTGAGGATTGCTGCCCTCTGGCCCTCTGGTGGGTGAAGAACAGGTGGAGGGGCCACCTGTGCCTGCTGAATGAGATTTTCCTTTTGTCCCGAGTCTGTACCATGACAGCAGTGCTGTCAGACAAGCTCTTAAGTCTTGGGACTAGCTGCAGAGGGGCAAAAGCCTGACCTTCAAGCTTTTGTTGTCTTGGCGATGCCTTGACAGGACTCACTAAGCCTTTAGTTTCTTCCAGCAGCAGCAGGCACACGTTGAAATTGATTAGGGTTAGTCCTTTTGTGTGAACTAAAAGGATTATGGGTTTACAAGCTGGCCTGCCTTTTCCTTTCCCTCCCATTCATTTTGCCCACAAACAACTCTGTGTTTTCCTGCTGACTCACTTTGAGTTACAGTCAGGCTGTTCTTTTTTGCTTTCTTTAAATTTCCATAGAACACCTCATATATAAACCGAAATGGTAAAGAAGGAAGGGTATGTGTGAGTTTAAAAATAAGCTGAAATTAAAATTACTAGCATTTCCCTTCAAGTAAATATGTGAGCTTATGTTAATACATGATTGTCCTTTAAAAAAATGTCCCTTCCATTCCTGTGCCCAGACTGGCCTAGCAAAGGACACGGTAAGACTCCTTGAGGGAGGGTCCCTGCCTACCCACAGTGGATGATGTTGGCAGCCTGTCTGCTGCAGTGTAAATGCCTCCACTGGGCAAGCCCCCCCACCCCCACCCTTGTCCCAGAGCCCTGCCATTTTGACCCATTCCTGACGTGAGTGAGTTAAGGAAGGATGAAGTGCTGGCGTCTGCGCTGCACCTTGTCAAAGTCCAGTCTGGCCTGGACTGAGCAGACAGCCCTGTTCAGGGGCACGTTGTAAGCCAGAGCCAGAACCCGCGTCTGTAGTTTTTTTCCCATCAGACCTTGCCTTCAGCTCCTTTTTTCTCTAAAGTGGGAATTTTGAAATGACCATAAGTGTTCCTAGCATACTGGAAATTGATCCCACCCAGCGAGTGTGGGGAAGCAGTGGTTGGATAATCCAAGAGAAAACTGGCTTCGGGATCTAGCGTGTCTGGCAGCTTTCATGCCCAGTGATAGTTACTGAGGCTGGCAGGAAGGCGACGTGGCTTCCTGAGGACACACCAGCTGAGAAGTGTTAATGTACAGTGAAAAGAGCCAGGGAAAGTTGGTGTGGGCCCGTTGCCTCTGAGTGCCGAGCAGGTTGCTTCATCTCCAGGCCTCCGTTACACCTCACCTGTAAAATGCGGTGGACACTCAGTGTCCTGGGTTCGTGGGGTTGAGAATTGCACCACACAATGTCTGTAAAAGGGCTTAGCCCATAAGTAGGTGCCTAGGAAATGCACGTCGTGGCTGGGGGAAGGCAAGGGGAGAACGCTGTGGGGAAGGCTAGCCATCCATGCCTGCTGGAGCCTCCAGCGCTGGAAGCTTCCCTTGGGTTAGGATGGAGCCTTGGGAACAGCTTTCCCAAAGCACAGTTGAGCCTCTTTTCGGGATTTGAGATGTTTCTGCTTCTCAATGTTCTCTCTTTTTTCCTGCCTGCTTGCCTGCCTTTTGGACCCCTTGCTGTCTAGGGTGGCAGATGAAGCTTTCTACAAACAACCCTTCGCTGACGTGATTGGTTATGTGTATGTTGCAAAACTAATTCCTTTTGTTTTCTTTCTATTTTTCGTTTAGAGTTAATGCACCTTTTATACCACAAGTTGCTTTGCTTTTTAAATGACTTCAAATTGGCACTGTGGGGGCTGCTTAAGAGTTCATAAGCTGGGAGTATTATGATCCATTGATTGTCTTGCAGAATCATGACTTCCTACAACTCTAATTGCCATTTTTCATATTCGGGTTTTAGAGGGAAGGAAGGAGCTGACTCCCTTTCAAAATGTGGGTCATTCGTGATCTTGTATGGGAAGGCTTTGGGACTGGAGGGCTCTCACCTCTTGCTATTGCTGCCATCACTACCTCCCTGTCCCAGGAGGGGAGGGGAAGTGTCCCCACCTGGGAGAGGTGGACATCCTGGTTAGGAGCCAGTGGAGGCAGCAGCATTTTCTATACTTGGTTCCTTTGAAGAACGTGTGGGGTTGGCTGCCTTCTCCCTTGGGGGGGGGGGGCTGTCTGTTGGGGGCCTGTAATGGTTTCTCTGTGGTCTTACATGTAAGAAATCACTGCGTAGTGGCCAGCTTCTGATGCCCTGTCCCCTCACCCTTGCACAGAGAGGCCCCAGCTTTGAGGTAAAGATAGCCAAAGCTGTCTGACATGAGCCACTTTGGCTTTTTCCTCCAAAGAAAATTGCATCTTCTCTGAAGGTTTTTTTGTTTTGTTTTTAGGGATTTCTGTTATCAAAGCAGTGTTGCTGAAGACTTGGAAACTGTTTCCCCCTTAAATATTAGGACTAGATTTTGAGTAAAGGAAGATGAGGGTGGAACAGAGGGAGAGAGGAATCGATGGGGAGGGTGGACAGCAGGCTGAGAGGTCTGTAGAGCCTCGGAGGCCTGTGATCTTGAGCTGCTTATCCCGTGAGAGGGCAGAACTGGGTTTCCTGGGCCCCCAGATGTATTTGCAATGAGACTTGTGAAATGCTGGACTTACAGGTGGTATTGGATTTGATTTTTGCACATTCTCTCTGGAGTAGAAATGGAGACTAGAAAGGTCAAGACTGGGTTTGCTGGGCAGCAGGGTGGCCCAGCAAAGCCAGCTGCACGTTCCCAAGCGTAAATAGAGTGGCAGGGGCATGTCTAGCTTACTGACCATCTGCATTGAACTCATTCTCATTTTCTATATCTGACCTAAAGTTTCCTTGTTTCTTTTCTTCTCTTCACCTTTAAGCACAAACATAAACCATCCTTGCTACAGCCTAGAACAGTTAAGTAAATCTTTCTCACTGCCCCTAACTGTGTGTGCCATGCAGTCGCAGTGTTGTAGTGGCTCTGGCTTTAGCAGTGTTTGCCACGGCCATCCCTGTGAGTGCGACCCTCTGTTCCCACAGACCAGTCATCTCCATTGCTTTTGCTTTGCCCGTGATGCTTGTCGGAGTAGATGAATATAGTGTGTCTTCCCTCCTCTTACCACTGTCCAAATTTTGGGCTATAGCTCCCACCAGCTGGTTTCCAAGTGGGGGTGGACTGACCTTGACTGAAAGAAGGTTGGAGCAGCATCCTACCAAAAAGCACCTAACGTTGATTGGCTCCCCAGCCATTGGGTGCCCACCCCTGCCACAGTGTGCTCTCAGTGGCCCAAGGTGCCTGGCTGGAGGGAAAATGGCTGAAGTGGAGAATGTCCTAACAAACCCCTTCCAGAATGGCTTTAGTTTTTAATGCCTGCTAGCATGGGAGCTTGTTTTGAATTCCTTTTGATCTGCCCTGTTTCTCTCCAGCCTTAGGAATAAATCCAGAAGCTGTTATGCAATGAGCTGTGGGCTTTTCAGAGGTCTTCTAAATTGAAATTTAGTACAGCCCAACATAAACTACTGTGCAAGTTCTTGACAAGCCTCTGCTTTGCTTTGGTTAATGAAGGCGTTGTGTAGCTGGCTGAGGACTTGCTTTTTTAATGCTCTGTATCAGCAGAGACAGAGAGAGAGAGCCCTGAACCAAACACCTGTATTCCAACATTTTACACGGCAGTCCAGGCACCCTGTGCCTAGGAGAGCTGGCCATGTGTCTACTCTCGAATCCGACCTGAGCCAAGGGCTGTGATTCTTCAGAAATCCAGAATGCCATTAAGTCAGGCATGAAGATGCAGTTGCTTCTATAACAAGGCAGCCACGAGGTAGCTCACAGGGTTCTACATTAAACCAACATATTTTGTTGTTGCTTCCAGGGCAGCAGAAGAAGCCTTTGTAAATGACATTGACGAGTCATCCCCAGGCACTGAGTGGGAACGGGTGGCCCGGCTGTGTGACTTTAACCCCAAGTCCAGCAAGCAGGCCAAAGACGTCTCCCGCATGCGCTCTGTCCTCATCTCCCTCAAGCAGGCCCCCCTGGTGCACTGAAGAGCCACCCTGTGGAAACACTACATCTGCAGTATCGTAATCCTACTCAGTGAAGCTCTTCACATAATTGGATTAATCATGTTGAGTTCTTTTGGACCAAACCTTTTGTCTTTAGAGTTGTTCATTGTTTGTGATTGCATGTTTCTTCCTTCAGCCTTGTTCTCCCTGGCGTTCAGAGAGGAGGGGGAGGTGGCGGCAGAGGAAGGGAGGGACGCCTCCCACGGTAGCCTCGACTTGTGCTTTTTGTGCATTATTCTGAGAATAAATTTCTGTTTCAAACAATAAACATGAAGCTTCATTATTGACCTCAAGACTGCTGCAGTGTGGAGTGAGGTTCCAAGGAAGAGGGATCCACTTTTGTCATTTCTAGGGCTGAGGCAGCACAGCCCTTGGGCCTCCACTCCTGCCTTAAACTAAAATAGCTCCTAGTTTCTATTGTCTGAGGAAGTTTCCATTTGAAAAGGGAGTTCCAGGGCTAAAAGTTAACCCCTCAGTGCCCACCTAAGAGAGCTGTGAATTCTCACTAACCTGTATATTCTCCTAGATGGCTTGTCACAGTTCAGTGGCATATATTTCTCTAGGGTACATACACTATAGTGAGACATTGACTCTTTCAGAGTCAGCCAGTAAACCTGAATCAGGCTGGCATTAGTGTGTGGCTAGTCCCAATAGTCTGGATTCCCCTAGCACTTTGCTCATAACTCTATTGTCAAGTCCTTCATCTAGACCTTGCTGGCCAATACAGTGGCCCCTAGGCCCATATGTCTATTTTAATTAAAATTAGTTAAAATTTAAAATACATTCTAGTCCTAGTTACATTTCATATGCTCAGTGGTGCGTGTGGTTAGGTGGTATCCGAATGGCACAGCACAGATTATAGAATATGTCCAGCACAAAGTTCTGGACCACACTATCAACACATTTATTATGTGCTCTCAGAACCTGTCACGTTTTAAGTGACAGTTCGAGCAACTGATGAAGCCAAATTTCAGAAATCTGCTTCTAGTTACCTGATACTACTTCCAAATTGGAGATTAATATAAACCCTGTAATGCCACACTCAGGCGGGCCTTGCCACTGCCAAGAAGGAAAGCCCCCCACCTCTCTTATGGTAACTATGTCTGAAGGGGAGAGGAATGTTCATTACTTTTCTGCCTACCTCCCCCTTTCCTATCTTACTTGGGCATTCCTTGACCTTGCCCACAATTCTAGCCTCTTTGCTCATTTCTCCCCTTTAGCTACCCCAGATCACAGTCAAGCAATCACTCACTGTTCACCATCCATTCGTTACTTCTGGGCCTTGCTAAAGCCATTCAAAATGTGAAAATCCAGCACTGGTCGGGTTCCCAGTTGGTTAGAGCAGCATCCTGAGACACCAAGGTTGCGGTTCCGTTCCTAGTCAGGGCACAGGTAAGAAGCAAGCAATGAATGCATGGATAGGTAGAACAGCAGATCAATGTTTCTTTCTCTCAGATCAGTTTTTAAAATGTCAAAATCCAGTTAGGAACTCGCTCAAAGGCCTTCCACAATGGCTTCCCTTCCTCCCCTGAGCTCCCGTGGTCCTCTGTGCAAGGCGGTTTACCTTTTGGTATTCTTGGTGGCTTCACCTGGACTGGTCTTGCCTCCCATACCAGATGGGCTTCTTGAAATGGATGTCACAGTTGTAAAGTGTCAGTAAAGTCTCTTGACATTCCTCAGATTAAGAGGTGACTGGATAATCTGACAAATAATGCTAGGTGACTTCCAAGGCTAGATCATAAAAGGCAGTGCAGCTTGTAGTTGGCTGCTTGGAACACACAAGCTCCGGTTGTCCTTCAGCCACCATGTAAAAAAAGCTCTGCCACCTTGAGGCTGTCATGCAGTGAAGAAGCTCAAACCAGCCCACATGGACAGACCCTAAAACCACAAACAGAGAGAGATGCCTGGCCAGTCCCTAGTATCCCAGCCTCCTGCTATTCCAGCTCCAGGTGCTGACTAAGTGCATCAGACACCCTGCATCAGAACTGCCAAAGAGAGCCTTTTTCAAATCCCTGACCCACAGAAGCCATGAGAGAAAACAATTACTGTTTATGCCTCAAATTTTGAGGTGGTTTGTGACAAGGATTACTTCCAAAACCCACATTATCCACGTGGGGCTACATAAAAAGGGAGTTGGTCCCAGGGACTCAGTGAGCACTCAGCATTTAGTTTCAAACCTCTTTCATAAGGGTCACTTTGCTTTTTATGTCAAATTTTGAATGTTTTTCAACATAGCACTGGAAGTCATTGCCAGAAGATTTTGGCAAGGAAAAAAAAAAAGGAATCCAAATTGGAAAGGAAAAACTAAAACTGTCACTACTTGCAAATGACATATGTATAGAAAACCCTAAAGATTCCACCAAAAAAGTTAAATGAATTCAGTAAAGTTGCAGGTACAAAGTCAATATACAGAACTCTGTTTCTGTACATTAATAATGAATTACCAGGAAGAAAATAATACCATTTACAACTGCATTAAAAAGAATAAAATACCTAGGAATGAATTTAATTAAGGTGGTAGAAGACCTGTACATTGAAAACTATCCAACATTGGTGAAAACTGAAGAAGACACAAATAAATAGAAAGACATTCTGTGCTCACGGACTGGAAGAATTAATATTGTTACAGTGTCCATACTACTAAAAGCATTCTATAGATTCAATGAAATTCCTATCAAAATTCCACTGGCATTTTTCACAGAATAATCCTAAAATTTACATGGAACCACAAAAGACCCTGAATAGCCAAAGTAGTCTTGAGAAAGAAGAACAAAGCTGGAGATCTCACGCTCTGTGACTTCTAACTATATTACAAAGTCATTGTAATCAGAACAGTATGGTACCAGCATAAAAATAGACACATATATCAATGCAACAGAATAGAAAGCCCAGAAATAAACCCACGCATATATTTACAACAAAGGAGCCAAGAATATAGAGTCAAAGGACAGTCTCTTTCCTAACTTGCACTGAGAAAATTGTATGGCTACGTATAAAAATGAAAATGAACCACAATCTTACACCATACACCACAAAAATTAACTCAAAATGGATTAATGACTTCAATGTAAAACCTGAAACCACAGAAGTGGAAAACAGGCAACAGTAAGCTCCTTGACATCTGTCTTGGTGATGATTTTTTGGATTTGACACCAAAAGCAAAGGCCACAAAAGCAAAACTAAACACAGGAGACTATATCAAACTTAAAAGCTTCCACATAGCAAAGGAAACCATCAACAAAAAGGCATCCTACTGACCGGAAGAAAATATTTGCAAATCATATCCGACACAGGGTTAATATCCAAAACTGAGTATAAAGAACTTATACAACTCAATAGCAAAAAAACGCAATCTGATTAAAAAATGGGCAGAGGATTTGAGTAAATATTTTTCCGAAGAGGACATACAGATGGTAAACAGGTATGTGAAAAGATGCTCAATATCACCAGTTGGGGAAAGGCAAATCAAAACTTCACACCTGTTAGAATGGTTATTACCAAAAAGACAAGAAATACTGAGTGTTAGCTGAGGATATGGAGCAAAGAACAACCCCCGCCCCCTACCCCGCCATGCACTGTTGGTGGGAATGTAAATTGGTGCAGCCACTATGAAAAACAGTACAGAGATGCCTCAAAAACTTAAAAATAGAGCAATCATAAGACCCAGCAGTTCTACTGAGTATATGAAGAAAACAAAAACACTTAAAGATATATGCACCCTGTGTTCATCATTTACAATAGCCAAGATATGGAAATGACCTAAGTGTCCATCGACAGGTGAACGGATAAAGAAATTGTGCTGTATGTTTATAATGGACTATTATTTGACCATAAAAAGTATGAAACTTGCCCCTTGCAACAACATGGATGGACACTGAGGATATCATGCTAAGTGAAATAAATTAGATAAAAGACAGGTACTGTCTGACCTCACATGTGGAATCAGAAAAAAAAAACAAAACACCAAAACAAAATCAATAATCCAAGCTCATAGACACAGAATGGACTGGTGGTTGCCAGAGGTCAGGGACAGATGGTGAGTGAAATGGGTGAAGAGTGTAAAAAGGTACAAATTTCCAGTTATAAGTAATTCATGGGGATATAATATACAGCATGGCTAACTATAGTTAATGCTGTATCACATATTTGAAAGTTATCACAAGAAAAAAATTTCTGAGCCCCGGTTGGTATAGCTCGGTGGATTGAGCGTTGGTCTGAGAACCAAAGGGTCGCCAGTTCAATTCCCCAGTCAGGGCACATGCCTGGGTTGCTGGCCAGGTCCCCAGTAGGGGATGCTCGAGAGGCAACCACACATTGATGTTTCTCCCTCCCTTCACCCTGTGTAAAAATAAAATAAATAAAATCTTTTTTTAAAAATTCTGTAAAATATTACATAATAATTCTTTATATTATCCAAGGATTTTTTTTATTAAGAAATCAGTATTAGATGCCTTACAGAAATTACATGACCTTCAAAAAGTAAGCAATGCAACCATATAAATCTCTTCTGGGAAGGGAAATGCTTTTAGCTAGTGAGTTACTTTAAGAACCAAACAAAAAAGTGCTAGGATTTCTGCAAGGAAATATATTTATTTTTTTTCTTTAGAATTTGGCTCAGTAACAAAAATATTTACATTGAAATAAGTTAAGATACGATTATTAACCATATGCAATAATTATGTTGGCATATATTAGTCTTTCCACGAACTTAATAAAAACTAAGTTTTGGTTTTAGATTCAGTACCATCCTTCATATGTTTGGGTAGCAATGCAATTGTCTGGTGTACAAAGTGGCTACAGATTTCACCAAGGAACAACTGATGCCTCCTCACAGTGTACCATCTTGCCTCATACTGATGGCCAGGCAGACTGACTTCCCTCCCAGGAATCACCGGGAATGTTTCAGCAATAACCAGGACCTGGAGGTTATTTCAAGGCTGGTAGAGTTCTAAGATTCAGTCAATATTTTTTCTTATTAACCCACCAGGAAGGAAGTGCAAATGTAATATTGACTCCTTCACTTTATTTCATATTCTAATACTGAAACAATATATTGTAGAAACCTTGAGGTTCTCCTAAAATAATAATCTGAAAAACTTACGCATATGCCTTCTTAGATCATCTAAAAGTATTCATAAAACCTATCGCTAATCCAAATACTATACTGGAGAAATTGACACCACATAGAATTTTTGATTAAATTAGCTGCTTACAGATAGTGCCGTGGATAAATCAAGGCATTACTACTGAGATATTAAATAAAGGTTTTGAAAGTCTACAGTAAATTAAGAATATATTCCCATTTTGAAAAGTTTTGATACGAGAGGTTATGTGGCTTAGAAAAAGCAGAGGGATCTGGGATCAAACGCTGTCTGAGACTCACTAGAGACTGAGCTTTAGGTATGTTTAAACACTAAGACAGTTTGGGGTTCTATGAACTGGGAATTAAAACACCTATTTCACAGGCTGTGAAAATTTAGAATAATGTATTTGAAGTGGACCTAGTTCAGAGCCTGGCACACAGTAGGCACTTAATAAATAGTCGCTATTAGTTTTTCTTCCAGGTTGCAATGGACAGCAAGAACCTTGGCCTTTGCATCTTGACAGCAGTGAAAGCTGGAATCTTACTTAGCCGGAAACCAGACTCACGGATCTGGACTCTAGGCCTGACACACAAACACTACCTTCATAGGCACTCCGGGCCGTAGTCAGCCTAGTATGAAAAGTTACTGAAGGGAGAAGTGTCAGCTTGTCAGTAGCAAAAATCCTTTGGGACAGTTAATCTCCTTTCAGAGGCTGTAAGTCCTAGTGGCTGCTCAGCTGTCTTTAAGAAGATAAGCACAAGGTCACTAAGGCCACTGTAGTTCAGATCCCTGGTCTAAAGTTTTTCAAGGTTCTGGGAGAGTAATAAGTAACTTTAGGGGGCGGTGACAGATATGTCCAATGTCATGATTGTGGTAATGGTTTCACAGGTGCATACATACATTGAAGCTTATCAAACTGGGCACTTTAAAAAAGTTCCCTTAAACCTTCCATGGAGAGCTTTCTTTCTGTTTCCTGACTAGATCCCTTTTTGCCATCTAAGTTTAGGGTCAGAGGAGAAAGGATTAATAATCCAAACGCTAGTCTCAAGGTCACATTCCCCAGCGAGGCCTGCAGGTCGGAGCATACCTAGTAAGCGGAGGTCAAAGGCTATTGTAGCTCCTTCTGACACAGAAAACTGAGTGGCATTTGTAGGGTTTGAGCTGAAATGACCCAAGAGCGAGCAGCATCTACAAAAATGGGGGGTGGGAAAGGTGACTTTGGAAGAGGAGACTAAAAGAACAAAATTCTCTGCCAAAGTCACCTGGTAAATATCAAATTTAAATAATCAAATTTGCTGTTTAAGAAACGCGCATCTAAAAGATAACCTGATTCCATTAAGGAGCTCTTGACTTTCAGTCCGTGTCCACTACCGGGACGCCTAGTAGATCCTGCGAGTTGTGTAGTCCAGGACCATGCTGGCGGCACCAAGCAGGGCGGGGTCCACCAAATCCGAAACCACCACATCCACATCCTGAACCGAGGGCAAGGCTTGCTGGCGGATGACGTCTTTGACAGTGTGGATGTAGTGACTGGCCAGGATTCCGGAGAGGATCACGAGGGAAGGGTTCACAGTGTGGAGGATGTTCACAACCCCAAGACCCAAAGCTGTGCCAGCTACAGGAAGAAGACAAAAAAGTTTCAGGAAGGGAACCAAGTAAAAAATGCCCAAGGGGGAGGTGGAGAAGAGCCAGTGGCCAGGAACATTCACACTGTGTAACCAGAAGCAGTGCTTTTGAAACTGTTCATGATTAATTGCTAACAAGAAAGTGATCGTGGGATACTTTGAAATGAAAAAAAGCTGGGTATAAAATTGCATATACTGTACTATATGACCTCAACTATTAAAAAAATAGAAATACTGGAAGGAAATGTTAGTAGTTAGTATCTCTGAACAGTAAAACTCAAAAGTGACATTTTCCTTACTCTCATTATTTCTCTAAATTTCCTATAAAATAAGTCATTTCATCATAGTTGTAAAGCTAAACCAAAAAACCTGTTTAAAAAGGCAATGCTGCCAAATACCTTGAAGGCAATTCCCTTTTCTTTTTCTCTCAGTCAGCAGGAAAAGTACCTCTGAATAAGTACTGCAGAGTGCCCGTCCTGAGGGAAGCTGGGCATCTGGGGGAGCCCCGGGTGGTCTGAGGGCCTGTCCCCTGCGGCAGGGCTGCCAGGAGCCAACGCTCACCTGTTCTCAAGATGCTCTGGGCCTTCACATTGCCCAGTTTCGCGGCTTGGATAAGATGGAGCGCACCCACAGTTTCGTCTTTTGGTACTGACATCCCTTCCACCAAAAGCAGGTCTTCTGTTTGATCGGAGGTAAGGAGAAGCAGTCATTAATGAGCTATGGCAGCCCTGGGGGGAGGCCAAGGTTACAACTGTGCCGGTGGGCAGCAAGCCCCCAGAAGAGAAGACAGTATTTTCACACCCATATGCATTCCCTTGCCACCCTCCTGACGCCTGGTTATACAGTGCCCAGGATGTCCCTAACTGGAAGGTACTCGATTCTGATCTAGTAGAGGGGTGATCTGCTCACCCCTCTAGCTCCTCACTTCTCACTTTCATATGAAGCAGTGCCCTTGGAGTGTCCCCACCCCCAGCTAAATTCCCAGACTCCTCTGCATTCATCTCCTTCCCTATCCAACCCAGATGCAACGTGGCCTTACTTGCCAGTGCCCCACATTCTATGGCAGGAATGCACAGCGCCTGAGGGAGAGACACAGACCTGGTTCAGCTGCCAGCTCTGTCATTCCGAGCTGCACAACCCTGTCCATGTCACATCACCTCCATGTTTCTCCTCTCAGTTGAGACTGGGGTAATAATATAATAATATCTACTCTAGCGGGATTATCTGAGGGATTAAATGACATAACGAACCATAAAGTAGTTAGGTGTGGGCCAAAGTAAGTGCTAAACAAACAGGAGGCATTTCTGTTACCTACAGTCCCCGCCTTTCTGCCCCTCACTCTGCGTCATCAACCAGCTCGGTCGGCCTCCTCAGCCTCAGCCTCCATTCCCACCGTCTCCTTTCCACTGGCGCATGCTCACAGGTCCCACTTCCCCCCTCTGAGGAGTGTAGTTAGGTTTCTGCCCCCCCACTGTTTCACTGAACTTAAACTTTAAGGTAGGCCTTTTCCCCTGAGGCGGCAAAAAAAATCTTTTTATATAGACAGTACATAAACACAGAACATATCTGCAGTATTAGAGTTTCGTGGGGCAAGATGATTAGGAAAAAACATAACAGGCTCCTTGTGGGCGGGCAGTGATTAAAACAAGGCTAAAAAACACTTTTCAGGGCTTCAAATGATATCCTCATGGCCTAAGCCAATAAACTTTTCCAATTTTCTCTTACTCGTAAGCAGCATTTGACGCTACGTACTACACCCTCCTTGAAACACTCCCCCCTTTTTGGCTTCCATGGCTTTACCCTTTCCTGGTTTCCCTCCCACCCTCAAATGCTGTTTTGCAGGATTCCATTCTGGACTCTTGCCTCATTCCAAGTCTCTTTCAGAGGTTTAACCACCACCTGAATGCTGATTCCCAATCCCTCCCTCTAGCCTAGTCACCTCTCCTGAGCGTCACACCCTACAGTCAGCTGCCTCCTCTGTATCTCCTCCTGTATATGGCTGTCCCTCTGCCATCAAACCTGTTCCTCACCTTACATTCCCAACCCCAACTTGTCCAACCAGGCAACTGGAAGTCACTTACAGAACTGTCCAATTTAAAGCCACCCTCAATTCAACTACCATTTTCCTTCCAGAAAAATAAAAAGTTAACAATTCAGTGAAGAATCTAAAATTCAGATCTGGTTGTATCTTTCCCCTGAAATTTTTCAATGGTTTCTCCATTAGCTGCTGATTTGGCTTAGCTTACTGTACTATACTCTGCCCTTCACACATGAACGGCACTGTTTCCCGAGCTTGGAAGTGTTCTCGTGCTCATCCAAACTTGCCTCGCTAGTCCTGTTTACCCTCTGACCCTTGACCTCTCGGAACAGGGCCCTGATGCTCCGTCCACTGCATGGGGCGGGGGGCGGGGACGCCGGTGTCCTGAGAAGCATTTCTTGGCCATCATCACTACACTGGAGGCGCCATATCATGACACTAAATGATCCCCTCCTGCATTAGACTGGAAACCATCCCGACTTTTATAACATGTCCAGAAACAGCTTTATTGCGAATAGAGTTCAAAAAGTGTAGTATGTTCCTCCATTTAATTCTTCATTAAAACGTGTATTAAGTGCCTACCCTGTGCGAGGGGCTGAGAAAAGAAAAATGAAAGAAATCTTCCCCACTAGCCTGCCGCTCAAGGCCCCTGTCCATCCCCGCCACTGGAGGGGAAGAGTGTTAATTCAGGTCAGGACCTGGGAGACTTTGGGGCTTCAGTATAACCTTTTCTTCTAGGCAGGGAGAAGGCTGAAAGTTCTGTCTTCAGTGATCCACTCTCCAGAATATCTACTTTGAAAGACTTTTCTACCTTTTGGCTATTTAATTCCTCAGGAAAAAGACACCAACCATCATGTAGCTTTTTTGCCTCCTTCTGCAAAGCCATTCCGGAAGCATATGCTTCAATACACCCGTGACTTCCACAGGAGCAATCAGGCCCATCTAGAGACACAACAAGGTGGCCAAGTTCTGCCGCACAGAAGGAGCTCCCGTGGATCAGTTCGTGCTGATGGATGATTCCCCCGCCAATTCCTACAGTGAGAGAAAGCAACTGTTCAGGTGGCTCTTCACGTAAAACAAAGTGATACGGCAACGCCTCATCTGTTAAGGAAAACTTTGGAACCTGAGATTCTACGCAATGCTTTATTCCTAGATAGCTGAAACTTACTGAGTACCAAAACTATTTGGAATCAGTTTGGATGGAAATGATTTTAGCAGGTCCTCTGACAGCCTGTGTTGCATCTGCCTGCCCAGTACGGCTGCAGCTACAGCTGGAGCGGGCAGGTCTGTGCAGGCTCTGCCGCGCCTTGGGATGACAGTGTGCCGCCTCGAGTGCACGCTGCGCGCTGTTCTCACCGAGGCTTTCTCCACCGCTAAAGTGCCCAGTCGGCCATGTAAACACAGGGCCCAGAAGCAGCCCTCGACCAAGGCAAGACAGGGGCCAGCAGACCCAAGTGGGCAATTCTGGATGGTATTCTATAGGCTTTTCCGAAGGTTCTGGTAGATTTCAGCCCCCACTGTCCTCAAGGCAAATTTGATCATGTATCCTCTAATGGCTGTCCTACTCAATTCCACTCTTCCCATTCCCTCACTCCTGCTTCTCAGGATCACCGCCCCAATAAAATGCCTACACCTAAACTCTTGTCTTAGGCCCTGCTATGGGAAAGATAATGTTTCTAAGGTATCAAATACCTCCTGCTTTCTTAAACAGAATATGAAATAAGATTCTGCCTCTTCTTAATACCATCCGGCCTAAAAATCTGTGCTTCAGTAATTCTGAACGTCAATGACTGTCTTGTTATGGAGTTTAGGAGTTACTAAGGGGTAAAGGACACTTTGCCTTAGCGGGCTCTGCTTTTTAGTTTTCCTGCTACCTATTACTTCTTGTGACATCTACTCCTCTGTCCCCACCCCTCTCGTTTGCAGCTTATTAACTGCTCTGTGCTGGGATAGCCCAGTTTGCTAAAACTGTGTCAGAGGCTAAGAGAAGGAGTGTATGAGCTCACGGGGAAGCGGTATAATGTAGTCTAAGAACACACAAGTTTGGAAGTTTGGCATATCTAGGGTCAAATGCTGGCTCAACCAAGTACTAGCTGAGGCTGTTTCCTCGTTTAAAAAACAAACTGGGACACCAGCAGAAATGGCAGAGTAGGGAACTCTAAAAGTCTATCCCTCCACCAAAGCAATGAATAAACTGGCAAAAGCGATCAGAATCAACTTTTTTGGAACTCTGGAAACCAAAAGTTTGCAACAGCCAGGGGAATGCTTAATCAAGGAAAAAACAACAATACTAGTAAGAACTTTCTGGCATTTCCTGGTCCATCGCCCTCTCCTCCCCCACGAACTGGCCGTGGCCTTGAACAGCAGCCCGCGTTCCCAGTGGAGGTGGCAGCACTGGAGGGTGCTAAACCAAGCTCATTCTCAAAGAACTGTGGTGGCCTGTTTTGACCAGCTCAAAGGGCTTGCCATTATCTCACCTATCTCAGAACTCACCCAGGGCTCAGGGGGCTACCCAAAGGGCATTTGTCAAAAATATTTAAAGGCAAAATATACGAATTAGTCTCTGCTGCTTAGGGAAATGGGCAACAGTGGGGGTAAACAATATACTAACCGGAAAGACTAGGGGGGAAAGCTGGGGAATGAGCAGCACTTAGAAGGCCACGTAGGTGCTCAGAAAAGACCTGAGCAGACCCTCAGCTCTCTGTGTGGTTCTACTCAAGCAGGCTAAAGCAAAGCTGTAAGCTGCCTGGCTAAGCATTTAAGGAGCGCCCCAGTACACACTCTAGCTCCTGAAGTAACCGTTTCTTACCCCTTGTCTTACCCGTGCCTGTGATAAGTGTCACGAAGTTTTCCAGGCCCTTTCCTTGGCCAAATTTCCTTTCTGCCATGGCAGCACAGTTGCCATCATTGTCTACCCACACAGGGAGGTGCAAAGTGTCAGAGAGGGGAGTCCTGAGGTCCACAGAGTTCCATTCTTGAATCAGTTTGGTTGAATGTAGCACAATTCCTTCCCGAGGATTTACACGGCCGCCTGTGGAGACACCTGAGTTCCAAACACAAGGGGAGTAATTCTGATTAGCAATCTTAGAAAAGTGTGCCAGCTTTCTGGGCTTGGATCATAGATTAATTCATCCAACGTATCCTAAGACCAACATTACTAAGGACTGCAAGACAATGACGAGCAGTTCTGAGCTGAATCTGTAGCTCCCCTAGATACAGTACTAGCAACGCTTCTCAATGTCCTGGGACGGCCTCTTGCTTGGGGCGCACAGACAGGACCTGGAGCCTCACATACAGGGCAGACAGTGACCTGATGTTCATCATGCAGCAGAACTCAGGAAATTTTGTACATAAAAATGAACATTTCTTGGATATGTAATTCATAATCTTACCTACTCCCAAAATTCTGCAGTTCAGTTTTACAGCTTCTGCTGCAGCTTCTACACACATCTGTAGTATTAAGTTAATCCTTTCTTCATAGGTTTTAGGATTGAACTGAGTATATTTCTTAACTATTTCACCCTAAAAGAGAAAAAAAAAAAACAACACACCACCATCTGTCTCACTGGTCTTAGTTAAGGAGCATACACAGTGAATCTCTTGGCCTTCTTCATAAATCAGGCACTGCCATGGGACGGCACTAGATTTAGATGACTGCTTCAGAAGGGAGCCACCTTCTGGCTTGGGTCAGCCCTGGAATATATACCCAAGTTGTTTCCTGAGAAGCCCTTCTGGCATATGACTGTTGACGCAATGACAACTCCAGGGCCACCCAGATAGGCCCCTCTCTTAAGCATAAGGTCAATGTTGGCTAATCTGAAGCTTCATTAAAAGGTCGTATGTTACTCTTTCAAGAGTAACTCTTTCAAGGTGACAAATTTTCCTGCTTAAATACTGAGGCAACTAACTAAACATCCTAAGTACTTAAATTTTAATAATCTCCCATAACTGAAGCCAATAATGGTATGGTACCAAGCCGCTTAAGTTACTATGTCTTGTGATATATTTTAACACCAACCAATCAGGGATAGTCCCTCCTAATTATTCTTGTTTTTAAACTTTTTTCTTTGTTCTTCCCACTTGGGCATTATTTTAAGTAAATTTCACAATAATGTTGTTAAACTTTTAAAAATTTCATTAAAATGTTGACAAGAATTATGCTAAATTTATAATTCAATTTGGAAAGCGCTGACATTTAAAAAGCACTCAGCATTCCCATCCAGGATATTTTCCAAGCCGTTACATTTTACAGTGAAGTTTTATAATTTTCTTTATATAGATCACATAGTTGTCTGGTTTAGATTATTTTTAGAAGTTTTTGTTGCATTGTTTTGAATAGGATATCTTTTTCCATTCTGTCATTAATGGAGTTTCATACATGTATGAAGGTTAAACCTGTCACTATGATTGCTATTAAAAATAATCCAAAGTTATGATTCTCAACGTTCACTGTGCATCAGACTCATCTGGGCAGCTTTGAACAAATATTGGTGCCTGGCCTCCACCCGCAGAGATTCCAATTTAATCAGACTTGGGTGGGAGCCGGGTATCTGTACATTTTTTTAAAGCTTCCAGATAATGCTATGGTGCAATCAGAGTTAACAAACACTCACCTAAAGAAAAACTTAAATCTCTGCCTACGATTTCATGTAAATAGTAAGTTATTGATATTTATAAACTTATCATAATATCTAGCCATTTTACTCAATTGTCTTATTAATTCTATGTTGTTAGTTTATTCACATTGCCTATAAATAACATTTTTTATTTTATCCTGTCCACGGTCTCCATTTTTGCTCTTTGTACCGTGCTTTATTCCCTTCATAGCCTCCAGAATTAAGTTCAATAATGCTGAGGGAGACATTCTTCCTTGCCTCTTGATTATAGTAATAATGCTCTAGAATTTTTACTGTAAGGGGTGCTGGCCACTGATATGGAATAGATCTTATGTTAAGAAAATATTCTTCTATTAATACTTTGTAAAGAGTATTAATAAAGGAGGACTTTTGGCTTCTCTTGAAAAAACTCGTATTTGTTTTGCTTTTCTTTATTGAACTAAACAACTTTGTGTTTAAAATCTTTGCTATTTCCAATGACCTCCTGAAACTTTATGTATGGACAGCATTTCAAAGGCTTTTCTTGTTTAATCGTTAGAGGGCACTTTGACACGGACACTCTGGTGTCCCTGTGAAGGCTCTCAGCTTCTGTCAACACTGCAGTGATGGTCTGGTTACGGGGCTGAGCTATGCTGTACTCAACTAAAACCACGTTGTGTAGGAGATGCGAGTCCCCTCACACTGGCACGCACCCTCCCAGGGTAGTAAGTAATTCCCATACTCCACAGTCCACACTGTGAACCAGGTACAGAATTTCAGGTCTCCTGGGTGGCAAGAGCCCTTTCTGGGGCCTCGGGGTCTCCCATTGTCAACTCAAGTCTCCTCGCTTATCTTCCCTGAGAATTTCACTTCCTTGAAATGTTAATGGTTAGTAACATATTGAGACAAACGTTGAAATGGATACAAAAGGTCAATACTGTGGAAAATGATTACAAGCTTTCATGTGTTTCTAGTCCTACCTTCCAACCATACTTTTAAAAACTCAGTTACTTGTATGAGATACAAAGTTAAGGCCTTACGAGGTCTTACCTTCATGCTGACTATTGCGACTCGGAGGTTCGTCCCACCGAGATCAACAGCCAAAGCACTCAGAGTTTCAAGAATATGGTCAATGTCCTGAGAGATATTGTCCTTCACGGGAGGAAAGCAGAATTTCTTTTGTAGTGGTTCTTGAAGATCAATAGATTTGAGAAACTTCAAAATCCTTGGAACAGCATTTCCATCCCCATATATCTTTGAACTGTAATATCCAAAAAGTCCAATTAACTGCTTCTCTCATACATGCTAACTGATACTGAGGACATGGTATTAATGGAATCTCACACCTGAGGTAATAGTTTGTACTTTTTCCTTTTAAAATAATAACATCTGGATCTCTTCAGCAACATAGTAAGTAGCTTCTTATCACCAATGCAATGTCTAATTCCACTGTTGACTGAAATACAACTATTTTCCTGAGATACCATTTAAAAAATGTCTATTTTATCAAAGAAAAACTGTCTTTGTTAAACCAATTTCAGAATATAACAGTTTAAAACAATGACATTTTTAATTTTTTAATTTTTTTTAGTTTTTATCTTTATGTTCATGGGGCATATAAAGATAAAATATAATAAAAAGATATAATATAAAAATAAAAAGATAGAATATATTTATCTAATATATTCATTTAAAAAATATTTATATTTTCAGGAAAAAAACATTCAAATACTGGAAAAGCTCATTAATTTGAAATAGAAAGGAGGGCAGTCTAAATTAAAATGCTGAACAAAACTAATTTTTAAAAAAATCGGCCCCGGATGGTGTAGTTCAGTGGATTTGAGCATTGGCCTGCGAACCAAAGGGTCGTCAGTTCAATTCCCCAGTCAGGGCACATGCCTGGGTTGTGGGCCAGGGTCCCAGTAGGGGGCATGCGAGAGGCAACAACACATTGATGTTTCTTTCCCTCTCTTTCTCTCTCCCTTCCCCTCTGTCTAAAAATAAAATAAAATAAAACCTTTAAAAAAATAATCAATTAAAAAAAACTTTAAAGAAAAAAAAGAAAAAAATCAATTCTATTATGTTCTAATACTTATGGAAATTCAAAGTAGGCTAAAGAAGTATTTCTAGCTATGTTAAATAAATGAGACAAATAAAAAAGTTATTTTCCCTCACAACCCTTGGTAGAATAATAGGGGGTATGTTAGCAAGCCCTGTCTCACCACCAGCTAGAGGGGCCTGGGGACAGAAAATGAGAGCTCTGTTAGGATGGTTAAACAGTGACCACAGCTTGCAAATGGTGCCTACGGCAGCTCCTCTTTTAAAGCGCTTTGAAAAAGAGGGTATGTACTCACCAAGGGTACTGTTTACCAAACTGAAGGTGCAGTGCTTGCAATATTTTGTCTTGGGTATCAGCATCCCGGACATGAAGGACATTCTCCCCTAGGTAAACCCAGTGACACAGTACAATGATTAAGTGTGAATATTCAAAGAATAAAGAAATTAGCAGTGTGTAATGCTCATAATTATCCCTGAAACCCAGAGAAATTCAAACAGGTCTTCTTTTAGAGAGACATCAACTTTCCTACTGTATACCTTTTTTTTTTAAAGCACTCTCAGCAAGATTTCCATGTATCAAATACTTAAGGGCACTACGGTACTTCATTCCTAAAGAAAATAAATTACGTTTTTGTATATTTATTGAAATGAATAAGATGGATTAATCTATTGGGTTGGCCAAAAAGTCTGTATGATTTTTTCTGTGAAATAGACACATTTTTCATTTTCACCAATTACTTTATTCATTTGGATATTATGAGTATGTCAGCTATCTCCCACTGGTATAATGTTGATTGTTCTCAATGTCTTGATTTGATCACTATCAAATCAACTTCAACTGGTCTACCCAACTGTGAAGCATCAACCAGAGAGAACTCTCCAGCATGAAGTTTTGCAAACCACTTTTGACACGTTCGATCAGTCACAGCACCCTCTCCATACACTGCATAAATCTGTTTTTGTGTTTCATTTGCATTTTTTACCTTTCTTGAAATAAGTATAATATGCAAAATGTTGCATATTTTCTTCCATCTTCAATAACAAACTGGCTACAAAAAAATTCACCAATTTTGATTTTTTTTTAATGCACACCAATATGACAGCTGTCACAATACAATCTAACAAAACTGTTTCGAATGAAGTCAAAGACAACTAAGTGCTACTAGAGCCATTTTATGGAAAAAAACAAACTTTTTAGCCAGTCCAATAGAATCCAACTGTCACTCATCGAGTCATCTAGCATGTCCGCTCTTTCAGTCTGCCCTACCTTCTATCTACCAGGCCAGGCTGATCAATGAGCCAATTAACCGTCAGCTGCTCAGACAGTCACTTCCTCTCCATGTAGTTTATGAGCAATATGAAGGAGTAAATACAGTGAAAATGCCATGTTTTTCAACAGACTTAGCTAAGAAGAAGGGAAGACCAGAAGGGTGATGGCTGGAGGGACAGAGGTATGGGATCAAGGAAGGTGTTATTTTGTACTGTTTTGTTTTTAAGAAATGAGAGGCTAGGCAAGATGCACAGCAGAGAAAGGATAACTGGTAAGTCCCTCAGGAGGCAGGAGGGGTGACGTAGAACACAGAAAGCTAGCAGTGGACAGGCAAGAGGAACTCCACATCCCACACCCTCCAGTATAAAGAAGGTAAGAAGAATGGATGGGCACGTGTTTATAAAGTATGGTGGCAGAAAGTACAGAGACTGCTTCTGACAGTGGACCACATTGCTCAATCTAGTATTAAATTCTCCACGTACATCTTGAACTCTCAGCAGTTTTCAATACCATCTTCTGCAGACACTTCCTTTTCTGGGTTTTAATGATATTACGCTCCTGGTTTCCTCTGACCTCACTGGCAGTTCCTTTTCCATCTTCTTTGATGGGCTTTCCCTTCCTCCCCAGAACTCTAAATGTTAAAGAGCTCCTAAAGTTGGTCCTGGGCTCCATTCTTGTCCCTCTTTATATGTTCTCCCTGGGTAATCTCATTTAGCCCCTTGGTTTTAAATATCATCTCAAGCAGAGTGTGCCATTATCCTCAATATCCTTTCCCTGTACTAGTAACAGAATTTTAGCTGAGCAGCTGATCATCCAGCTAAAGAATATACTCTTCAGCTTCCCTTGCAGCTAGATGTGGCCATGATTATGTTCTGATAGGATGTGTGAAGAAATATTTGCAACTTCCAGGTTGTGCTTTTAAAAGGGAGGACACTTTCCCTTTGCTCCTTCCAAATGGCTAAAATGGGGATTTAACAGCAAGACAGATGGAGGCTAAGTCTCTACCATACCAGTCAGAAACAAAGACAAATCTAACTTATTTAAGGTACTATTATTTTGGGGTGTCTCTGTAAAGCAGCTGAACTGACACCTAACTAAATACCATCTTGTATGCCAATCACTCTTATATCTTCAACTCTAACTCTCCCTGGAACTACATAGCTGCTTAGTGGCCATCTCCACTTTGATATCTAATTGGCTTCTCAAACTTAACATGGCCATAAGAGAATGCTTAATTCCACCTCTCCCAAATCTGCTCCTCCCTCAAGTTTCGCCCACATCAGGAAAGAGTACACTCAATCCAAGAGTTATTGTTGATTCTTTTCTTCCACTGCCCATATCCAAGCAACAGCAAGTACTATAACAAAGCCCAAACTGAACTTTTCTCCACCTCTAATACTACCACATAGTCTAAGCTACTATCATCTCTCACATGAACTGAAAGCCTCGTAACTCTTCTCCCTGCTTCCACTCCTGCCACCACATCCCACTCTCCATATAGCTGCCAGGCGATCTTTCCAAAACACAAACAATACTGGGTTAAATGGCATCCCATCACACTTTAAAAAAACAAACAAACAAAAAAGGCCACATTATTTACTCTGGCTTAGGTCTGCCTCCTTCTCTAACACCATCTTGCACCCACTCTTCTTCTTGGCCACTACTCTACTACACTGACCCTTCCGTTTCTCAGATACGTTAAGCTTGGTCTTCACAGTGTTTGTTTCCTCTGCTTCTCCCCATCCTCACATAGGCAATTCTTTGTCATGCGTATCTCAGTTTAAGTGTCATCTCCTAAAGGAAGCTTTCTCTTATCCAATCTAATGTAGCCTACACATCTGGACAGCACACAGCCTTTTTGTTTGTTTGTTTGTTTGTTTGTTTATCATCTAGCTCTCCTCCCACTAGAGTGGAAGTTACATGACAGCTCAGCCATTTTTATACTAGTTTACTGCTTAATTGCAGTGCCTAGCACATAGTAGGTACTTATTAAATATTTTCTTAATGAATTAATGAAGCAGAAAGAATTCTTTTCTTTTATTTTAGAAAAATTATATTTTATTGTTTATGCTATTACAGTTGTCCCAGTTTTTCCCCCTTTGCTCCCTCTACCCAGCCCCCATCCCACTCCCTCAGGTAATTCCCACACCATTGTCCATGTCCATGGGTCAGCATATGTGTTCTTTGGCTGCTCTATTCTAGATGCTGTTCTTTACATCCCCATGACTATTCTGTATCTACCTATTTGTACTTCTTAATCCCCTCACCTTTTTCAGCACCCCCCCCCAAAAAGACTTTTCATTGGATGGCTTGCATTTTCTTTGTGAAGTAGGGAGCAAAATAATACTTTGGGAATGAAAGTCTAAAGAAAATACACAAAGTTAGGGTGGCAGTTATGAAGAACAGGAGAAAGAGCTGGAACTAATCTCTTTGATTCTAGTCTAGTTTTCTTTCCGATGAGCCACATGCATTTCTCCATTAGCTATAGGAGTATATTTGCATGCAGTTAGTATTAGAACTTGGGCTAATGTTAATAATAGGATAAGCTCAGTTAGCAAATTCATTAATAATAACCCCACTTATACTTTAGTTACTAAGGGGGCATCTCACTTAGAACTGCCGTGCTCTAAAGCACTGACTAAAAGGGCTCTACCAGGCCCAGAAAATAAAGACTAGCATCCTCATGCTAATAACACATTCTCTCTTAAACACTGCCATCAAACACCACAATTAGCTAGGGAACTCTTAGTTCTAACTGATATTATAAAGACAATAAAAATGTAAGTAGAGCCCTAAAAAATTTGGTAATCACTGTGTGCTATTTATAGATTTTAGGCTATAATTGGTCATTAACTTCATTCACTCACTTGTTGATAATATTTGCATACCTTGTAATAATTCATACACGTGATAAGCCTAGTCAGTTGAAATATAGGCAAAAGTAGATAGATACCTGTTTCTCTTCCAATCTGACGTGTTCCTAGATTTATCACAGGTGTTCCAAAAGCTCCAACCTCTCGTACCCCACAACTGCTGTTCCCAATCATACAACCGGCGTGGGCAACCAACTGTATAAACTGGTCAAATGGGACATGCTTAACTGCACGGAAATTAGGATGGTGCTCAATGCCCTTCTTCCGCATCACTCGAACCATCTCTTTGCTCCCTGTGAAAATGAGAAGAAACGGCTATTACATAGTGTATGAGGCAATCAGTTTTCATCGGCAAGTATAGCCCCACGTAAAGAAATCTTTCCATAAAGACTCCTAACAGTTATTAAAGAAACAGTCATTTCAACTGCTGATTTTTTCATGAGTGGTGAATATCTAACTTAGCCAGTCAGCTCTCTACTTCAACTCATCTAGAAACTTTAAACGGCAGCAGTTGGGACTTTTCAAATAGTACTCAGCAAAGCAAATACCTTTTATTAATGCCTCAGTAAAAGGCTTCACCTTAACAGTTAAGAGGTTTAGGATAGGTCGCAGTCTCTATCTCTGAAGCTGGGAGTTCTGAACTGGAAAGATCTCAGGCGCTGCACACCAAGCTGCCAACCGCTCAGTGGGATCGCACTCGCACTTAACGTGGACTAAGTTCCAAGAATTACACACGATTCTGATACTGTGGCTGATATCTTATTTTAAATGCATGATTTGCAAAAATGCTAGAGATATATGAGGGAGAGGCAACATTTAATGCTTCTCTGTATGCCTCTCTACTCACCCTTTCCTAGCTACCAAGGGAGGCAAAGTTGCTACACTGGTTAGTTAGAAGGCAGGACAGCAACCTTGCTGCATTTCACCAGTGGGCAGTAGCCACTGATTTAACAGAAGCTTCCCAATTTCTCTCTCATTTTAACTTTCTCTATGTGGTGAGGTAGGTAACAGACTCAGGGTTCTGGCTCCTTAGCACAGGGCCGGCCACTTCTCCCCTGCTGGAGCAAGCCAGTCATTGCCTGCCATCACCGTAGTGCATGGAGTGCCAGAAGGTGCTGCTGTTCCAGGATTCAGATTGGGGCTCAGCTGAAGGCTTCTCTTTGGCCTCAAGTCTAAAGCACAGGTACTAAGCCTGTTTTCCACAGAGTTCTACGCCAGGGAAGTGGGCACTAAGCGCATAATGTGAAAGTAATGCCTTGATTCTTATTTCTCTGTTGTGCCTTGTGTATATTCTATCAAAAACCCTGTGAGAAGGAGAGGTGAGTAGCAGGCATGATTTAGGCATTGCTGGGACCCTTTCAGCAGGGAAAAATATTTCTAATTTAAAGTGTATACAATCAGGAGAATATATTACAAATAGAATATCATTGACAATGAATACTGAATGAGCTATATAATTACATTACAAATATTTATATATGAAAGTTTAAAGGATTATAAAAGAAGAAATATTAAGGTTTTGAAATATTGATAAATTACCTGTACAAAATCTGGGTTGTGGGTTCTTAATGTTTTCTTCTCGTTAACACCCTCCTTTGTTTCCCCTAACAATAAAGGTTATTCAAGAGACACTAAGACAGGGATTCTTTCAGAGAAAGATGGTGACAACTGGATACTGCAGTGAAGCAGTCCTGCCTCTTTTACCACAAAGTGCCTAAGGGCTCAGCAATGAGTAGTGTCACCTAATAACAACCACTATTTGACCATTCCTGCTCCAGCATTTCTCATTTTTATCTCATATCCCCATTAACATGGCTAAGGTCTCACTAGCACCAAAGCCTACAGGTAGGCTTGGTGATCAACTAGGGACTCTAGCTCTAAATTGTTTAATCTCAAGATTACTTTAAGGTACAGCTAATATAAATAAGAGAACAAGAAGTAATAATAATGGCTACTTTACTGTGGTCAGTGGGATCATTACTTTCCAAAAGACACTCTTTCAACTTCTAAGGTTTGTCTCTTGGCTATTGCATTTTCTTACTAGTACAAACTGGAGGGAAAAGATTTTACATAAAATTAGAATAAGGATTAGTGAGATTTTTTTTAGTGTTTGTTTCCTATTACGTTTCTATTAGACTTGACAAAAACATCACGACCTCTTCAATCTACTGCAAAATTGGTGATCCTTTGAAAACTGGAACACATTTCAGAAGAGAGCACCCTTCAGTATAAAATGAGCAAGATAAGAATGGCAGTCAAAAGAAGACATAATAGAAACATACAACTGGAAACGTAGGTGGCATACTTTCATTTTCAAGTCCAATTACCTGCGTCAATATTTGGAAACAGAACTAGGGTCCTCTTGTTAAACGAGATGAGTGCATCTAACGTTAACTCAAACATTTTAATGGAATGCTTAATGTCGGTGGTCACGGGGTGCTGCAGAGCAACAATGTAATCTTTAGGTTTTACATCATCACCTGTTTAAAGAAAATCAAACCACAGTGCTTCATTAGTTAAGAATCTCAAACGGAAGAAGCAGCAAATTCCAAAAGGCAGACTGCAAAGTCTGCACTTTTAAAACTGCTAAGGAAAAACAGTCTGTTACATTTTTAGCAGGCCATCCAAATTAGGTTCAAATGATAAGAACTTAGAGCAACAGGGCCAAGGACTCAGCAAACTTAACATTTTACGAAGGTGCTTGCTACCACGAACAAAATATGTCACTTGAAACAGCAGACCCTAGAATTCATTGTTTAAATCTAAAATTTTTCAAAGCATAAGAAAAGCGTGAATCATCCCAGCTGTGTCTAATGAACTATTGGCAATACCAATGAATAAAAATATGTTGCAAATGAAGGCATTTAGAGATTGAATGAGCACTAAATATATTTCAAATAAATACACAGGAACTTCCCCACACCATCACCCGCCAGATTCAATAAATGGCCAGTATTTCTAAGTCTGTTCAAAGGGCTAGAAAGGCTTCACTTATCCCCATACGCTGGGATCCCAAGGACAGTTCCTCAGCAAAGGCTTAAAGTGTAAAGGGCTCAGAGAGACAGTGCTATGCCAAGGAAACAAAACACGGATCGACAGGGCCTAGATTATCCCATAAAACTAAAACTGAGCTTCGCTTGCTTATTTTTAATGAGAGTATATTTCTTTGTGATATTAATTTTAATGATCAACTTTATATTACACTATGTTTATCATTAATTTCCAAATTCAAACAGTAGCAGTTGTTTTTTATGATTTAATAGTAACATAATTTTTAATAAGCATCTTTGGTAGTGTTTGACTCAAAAGACTATAGGTTCCAAAATTTTCTTTAAAAAATTATTGGTCCTATATTATGTTCTAAACTGGGGTTTGGGGGGATGTAATTATTAAATTTTTGTACAAAGTAGGGGAAAGACCTAAAGGCCTAAAAGACTATCAGAAACCGAAGTCTAGAAAGATGTGATCAACAAAAATAGATAGAGATCAGGGCCATTAGAGACTATGGGGAGAAAAACAGCAATAAAAGAGATAAAGGATATAGTACAAGTCGGCCCTGCTCTGATGCACATTTCTATAATGTGAGTGAGTTCATCTGTGACGGGTAAATACAAGAATGATGTCAGCCTTTAATGCAGCAGCTGAGTTAGTCCTACATGATTCTCCATGGCTGGATACAAGTAACCTTAACGTAAATCTATAGAACAAGCTGTGGAGTACCTGTGTCGCTGGCCTCTGTGGCTTTTTTGGGGGGTGGGGTGGGGAAGGTTGTAGCAATTTTTCTTTTGAGAGTGAGGATGTTATAGAGCTCCAGCAGTCCCATGCAGAGAGGACCATCCTGCATAACTTATTGTTAAGGGGCAAGTGGAAGGTGAAGAGGAAGAAAAGTTACCCCATGAGAGCTTTCCACTTCTCATTTATCTTCTCCTTTCAGTGTGATTGAGAAGCATCTGCACTATATAGAAAATGCCCATATAATGCAGAATGCAGTAGGATTGCACTTCGTAACCTAAGACTCCATAGGGAGCTGGTTTCCTGATAAAAAGAGGATGGCGAAAGAGCAAAAACTAGATGTCTTTAAAAAACAAAACAAAAAGAGTGAAAAAGAACACACAGGACGATGAACTGGAGCTAGCCATCCCTGGCAAAGCACATTTTGTACAAAGCCTACAACTGCTTCTCGATGTACAACTTCTGACATTATCACTCTGTCTTTCTCTCCAGAACGCAGCAGCTTCAGCCCCTCCAGCCAACCCTTTCCATTAAAGCACCATCATTTTGTTTGTGTTAAAGTTCTATTATTTACTGCGGCATTTCTTTCATTATTGGGAATTTAACATGTCTTTTTAACTTTGCTAATATTTTTATTAGGACTGTTATTTATTAATATTCTGGTTACAAAGTTACATGTTCCGAGTAGAGTACCCAACACTATTTTTCCTATTTATAAGCAGTGTGATAAATATGAGAAGAACCAGGTACAAACTTTGCACAATGTGTAGGTGGTTGAGGCTCGTTGTTTTGTTCCCATCCTTTCTCCTCCCCTGCTCAACACACATACTGGTTTGTTTGTTTTTAACCTAGTTTTGTCATCTTTCTTTTCATAAAGACACTGCTTAAATGGTTCCAACTAGAACTGTAAGCCCTACAAGTACAAACTTACTGCATTCTGCTTTATAAGGATTATTTTCTATTCATTACAAGTTTTTCAAAAATCCAAAGTTTTGTAGAACACATATAGAGCTAACAGTACAGTCACAACAGAATGAAAAAATGTTTACTTAGAAGCATACGAAAAGTACAGACTAAAGAGCCAAGTTTATTCTGCCAGCATTATCTAGACATCTTCTTTAATAGCTACAAATCTGTCCAAGAATAAGAAATATATAGAATGGATTAACTTACATAATAGAAAAGCCTGATCCCTTTCCTGTTTTAATGTGATCTGATTTAAAATATACACAATCACCAAATCAGTTTATTCATTAACTTCATTAGTTAATAGATGTACCTCTTTAAAAAGGTGAGTCTTAAATACCTAACCAGATGATTAATCCTGATTTGTCCTCTAGACAGTACTCTCACTATAAATGAACCAAATGAAATTCTGTTCATAAACCTATTATCTTTGCTTCTGATTAGCACAAGGTATTTTCCAGGGGGCTAGATCATTGAGCACTGAAGATTTCAGACCTTAAGATTTATTTATAGAGATAAACTCTAATGGTACAACTATGACTTTTGCTTTTAATAATAATCATCATAATCCCTTTTAATAAGTACTTATGGCTTACTAACCACTTCTAACATTATCTCATCTAAGTATTCCAACAATCATGTAAGAAGGACATTAAAATTAAAAATAACAAATTTTTCATTGTACTAAAAACCAAAATAAAGGAAAACAAAAATAAAAACACCCATAATTCTACTAACCAGAAACAAATATTATAAATGACTTGGTGAAATACTTCTTTAAACTTCCCACTATGTTACTGTTGTCATAGAAATGGCATCATATTATAATGAATATTGTGGCTTGCTTTTTTCCCCCTTTTTGCTGTCGAGATCTATCCCTGTAACTACTCACCCAACTTATTATATTTAATGTATTAAAAAGCATTTCATTGTACAAATATCCATTAAGCCTACAGAAAAAAGGTGAGTCCCAGAGAGGTAAAGTCAAAACACGCGGCAAGATCTATGACCTAAAACCTTAGCCTTCTGATTGCTAATGGAATACTCTATCTATGATAGTTTCTGAAAGGACTGAAATATACCCAACACTGACAAACACAACCATTAGACTGAATAAAGTCTGATACGTACCTAACCACATCCGAATGATGCTCATGTAGTCTTTGTTCTTGGCACAGAGAAGTTTGTCATAGGAAGGGCAGCCTGCCAAAAGGATGCGATCATGGTCCTCACACATGGATATCAGGTGCTGCTCTGCACTTCGGGTGCAGCACACGTGATAATGAGCCAGTTTTGTTATGGCATGTCTGATAGAATCGTCAATGGTCCCACTGACTTCTCCCCCTTCAATGTGAAGGATCCGGATGTTCATCAAGGCAGCAGACGTTGCCAGTGCCAGGGCATCAAACCTGTCTCCGTGAACAATCATGATATCAGGCTTCAGGCGATTAAGGACATCTGGTAGCTTCACTAGGGCCAGGCCTACCGACTCAACCATGGCTGCCTCGTCTTCCCCTCTGACAATCGTGTGTAGCCTGGTGTTAATGTCAAAGTCATCTTGTTCAATCATGCGGTATGTATTTCTAAAGCAGGAGGGAAATAAAAATGGGAGAGTATATTCTTAAATACAGGGCCATAAGAACATGAGAAACACATCTAAAATCAATTCTGAAGGATGAAATATTTTATAAAATTTCCTCGTCAAATAGAATACCTTACAAAAAGTAAAAGCACAGACGATAAATGCATAGATCACTTGATTAATTTTTCTGCCTGCATGTCCCGTAGCGACCACCCAGATTAAGATATAACCATCCAGCTGCTCTGTCTGTGGGGCAGCCACCCTCTGTCTCACTACTTTTAATAAACGCTTTCACTAAAAAAAAACAAACAAAAAAAAACAACCATCCAGCAGCATCTTGGAACTTTCACTTATGCAGTGAGTACCTGGAGGGAGAACTATCTGGGGGAGAATTTTATTAGGAAAAAAAGACCAAGTTGTACAATGGTCATGACTTTTTTTATATATTTATAAATGTTTAAAAAGAAATAAGCTACTTAGCCCTGGCTGGTGTGGCTCAGTGGACTGAACGCTGGCCTGCGAAGCAAGGGGTTGCTGGTTTGATTCCCAGTCCAGGCACATGTCTGGGTTGCAGGCCAGGTCTCCTGTAGGGGGTGCATGAGAGACAACTACACATTGATGTTTCTCTCCTCTCTTTCCCCTCCCTTCCCCTCTGTCTAAAATCTTTAAAAAAAAAAACAAACAAGAAAAAACTACTTAACAGAAAAAAATTACTTATAAAAGCAAAACTCATTTAAAAAGATAGTAGAGAACCAGGACCCCTGACATATTACTATAATATAAATTTCTGAATGATGGAAATCATCACTTGAATTTTCTTTTTATGTTACTATTGATGCAGCATAATTCTCATTGGGGTGAAAAGTTTTACAGCATTAATTTGGCTGTAAATGCACTTTCAAGTCTGTTCCATGCTTCAACAATAGCAATTCTCAATGTCTTAAAGTTCCCTGTCTGTTATGATGAGATTTAAAAAAATGGCTTTTTCCTAAATATGCAATACATTTATTATTTAAACACTGAAAAATACTGAAAATTATCATCCATAAACCTACCTTCAGCAATATCAGTGTTATCATTTTGATTTTACTTCTAGCCATTTCATGCGTATTTTAACATGATTGAGAACACACTACACATACAATTTTGTAATTTACTTAATTCATTTAACACTAATATTTTCTGAGATCATGAGAGATTCTTTACATACATCATTTTACGTCACATGGATGTCCTAATAGTCATTTCACAGATTCCTTTGGATTTTCTTACACAAGCTATGCTGTCTATAAATAAACACTATCTTTGTGCCTTTATTTATGTATCTTGCTTTACTGTGTGGGCTGTAGTCTATTACAAGTTGAAGAGAAGTGGTGAAAGCAGAAGTCCTTATTACCTTGTTCCCCATTTCAGAAGGAAAGTATACACTTTATGTTAGTTACAGGTTTTTCACAGATGCCCTTTATCAGATTGAGAATTTCCATTCTATTCTAAGTTTTCTACAAGGTTTTATCTAAGTAGTTACCTAATTTTGTCAAATGTTTTTTTTAACATGTATTGATGATCATATGGGTTTTCCCTTTATTCTGTTAAGATGTGAATTATACAAATTGATTTTCAGATGTTAACGATGAATTCCTGAGATAAAACCACTTGGTCATGATGTATTAATCAGTTTTTTATATTACTGGATATGATTTGCTAATATTTTGTTTAAATTTTTATGTCTATATTCATGAGGGATACTGGTCTGAATTTTATTTTCTTATAATGTCTTTGTCAGGTGTTGATGTCAGAATTATGCTAATCTTATAATCTGGGGAGTCCCCTGCTCCTTTATTTTCTGAGTTTGTATAAGATTGGTGTTATTCTTTAACTGTTTCATAGAATTAATCAGTAAAGTCCTGTTTATGGGAAATTATTTTTATAGGAAGTGTTTGATAATTCGATTTTTAATAGATATAGGGCTACTGAGATTTTTTTTTTTTTGTCAGTTTTGGTAAGCAGTGTCTTTCAAAGTGTTTGTCCATTTTGTCTAAATTGTCAGCTTTCTTAGCCTAGTATTCCCCTTTTTGTCTTTTAATGGCTGTAGTATTTTGAAAGGAATAACTTTTGGCTGTTAATTTTCTCTATTGTTTAATCTACTTTTATATTTCATTGATTCCCCATCTTTATTATTTCTTCCCTTCTACTTACTTAGGGTTTAATTTTCTCCTTCTCTCTCTCTCTCTCTTTTTGTTTTGTTTTGTTTACTAAAGTGGAAACAGATTGATTCTAAACTTGTCTTTTTATTTTTTAATAGTTTATTTTTTATTGTATTTTTCCCATAACCATTTATCCCCCTTATACTCTCTTAACCTTCACGCCCCCCCCACAAACTTGTCTTTTTTTTAATATAGGAACTTAAAGCTATTAAATTTTCCTGTAAGCACTGCTTCATCTACACCCATAAATTTGGTATATTGCAATATTTATTATACAGTTCAAAATATTTTCTAATTTCCCTCCGGATTTCTTATTTGAGCCATGCGCTTAAAACTTATCAATAAAACAACCTAATTAAAACATAGGCTAAAGACCTTAACAGACCCCTCACCAAAGATGATATGAAGATGGCAAACAAGCAGATGAATGGCTGCCTCATACCATATGTCATCAGGAAAATGATAATTAAAACAACAACAAGATACCACCACCCACCTATTACAATAGCCAAAATCCAGAACACTGACACCACCAAATGCTGGTGAGGGGGAGAAGCGACAGGAGCTCTCTTTCATTGCAGGAGAACGCAAGATGATACAGCCACTCTGGAAGACAGCTTGGCAGTTTCTTACAAAACTGAATGTACTCTAGTCATACAATCCAGCAAACATGCCCCTCCATTTACCCAAAGAAACTGAAAACTATGTCCACAATCCATGCAAAAATCTGCAAAACAGATATTTATAGCAATATTCTTCTATGCTAAAAAGATATAACTGTGAAGCTATAAAAATACATGAAGGAAGCTTAAATGCATATTGCTAAGAGAAAGAAGCCAACCTGAGAGACTATATACTTTATGATTCCAACTATATGAAATTCTGAAAAAAGCAATCTGTGGAGATGGTAAAAAAAAATAATAATAAATCAGTGGTTGCCTGGGCTCGGGGGGCAAAAAGGGATGAAACGGATGAAAGGGTAGAACATATTTTTAGGGCAATGAAACAACTCCGTATGATACTGTAATGATGGATTCATGTCATTATAGATCTGTCCAAACCCACATAATTTATACCACCAAGTTGAACCCTAATGTGAACTAGAACTTTGGGTGATGATGTATGAATGTAGGCTCATCAAATGTAATAAATGTGCCACCCTGGTGAAATATGTTGATAATGGAGGAGGCTGTGCATGTGTGGGTAGTGGGGTATATAGGAAATTTCTCTATCTTCTCCTCAACTTTGATTATTCTGTAACTACTAATTTGTACTTCTTAATCCCTTCACCTTTTTCACCCAACCCCAAAGCCCCCTAGCATGTCTCTGCTCTGCTTGTTTTATTTTCATTCCACATATAAGTGAAATCATATGGCATTTGTCTTTATCTGACTTATTTCACTCAGTACAATACCTTCTAACTCCACCCATGTTGTTGCACACAGCAAGATTTCATTTTTTATTTTTCATGGCCAAGTCATATTCCACTGTACATATGCAACACTTTTTCTTTATCCATGCATCTGCTGATGGACCCTTAGGTTGCTTGTATGCTTGTCTATTGAAAATAATGCTCTAATGAACATATGAATGTATATGCCTTTTTTAGTTTTCTCAGTATGCATGTTTATTTTTTTAAAGAAATAGTATATTAGTATTATTATATGTATGTTTTACCTTCTGACTTTTTAAATTATATCTGATTGTTTACACTATTACGGTTGTCCCAATTTTTCCCCCTTTGCCCCACTCCACACAGCCCCTGCACTCCCGCAGGCAGTCCCCATGCCATCGCCCATACCCATGGGTCAGCATAAATGTTCTTTGGCTACTCTCTTCCCTATGCTGTACTTTACAGCCCAACTACTATTCTGTAACTACGTATTTGTACTTCTTAATCCCTTCACCTATTTTGCCCATCCCCCAAACCCCTATCCCATCTGGTAACCATTAAAATGTTCTATGATTTTGTTTATTTTGTTTTTTAGATTCAATTATTGATAGATATGTAGTTATTGCCATCTTATTGTTCATATTTTTTTCTTTCTTAACAAAGAAATTTAATATTTCATGTATTAATGATTTGTTGGTAATGAATTTCTTTAGCTCTTTATCCACTGATTCTAAATGACAGCTTTGCTGGGTAGAGTAATCTTTGTTGTAGGTCCTTGCTTTCATCCCTTTGAATATTTCTTGCCAATCTCTTCTAGCCTGCAAAGTTTCTTTTGAGAAATCAGCTGGCAGTCTTATGGGCGCTCCCTTGTAGGTAACTGTTTTTCTCTTGCTGCTTTTAAGATTCTTTGTCTTTAACCTTTGGCGTTTAAATTACGTGTGTTGGCATGGGCCTCTTTGGGTTCATCTTGCTTGGAACTCTTTGTGCTTCCTGGACTTGTACATTTACTGCCTTCATCAAGTCAGTAAAGTTTTTGTCATTACTTTTTCAAACAGGTTTCTGATTTGTTGCTTTCTTGCCTCCTTCCAGCATCCCCATAATGCGGATGTTGATACACTCCTTACACTACCCGTTTTTTTTTTTTCCTGTCCAATAGATTGCTTTTTGCTTTCTTATATTCCAAATCACTGATTCGATTCTTAACTTCATCCTCTCTACTGCTGATTCCCTGTAAATTGTTCTTTATTTTAATTAATGTGTCCTTCATTTCTCACTGAATCTTTTTTATGCTTAGTAGAGTGGCCTAAGGTAGTAGCTGTCCTATAGGGTTCTGTGGCACAGCCTCCCCTACTACCGAAACTGGGTACTCTAGGTGCACCCAGCATATGCGCTGTGTACACCCTCCTATTATAGTTGAATCTTGATTGCTGTTGGTACATCCAAGGTCAGCCACTGCCTGTGTTCTGTCTGGGGTCACACAGCATAAGCTACAAAACAATCTGCAGATGGTTGCTACTTGTGCAGGGCTTGGAGGTATCCAAGCAAGGCCGAGCTGTGAACCATGGCTGGCTGCTGGTAGTGCCAGGTCCAGGGCAACTTCGCACGAGGTATGGGGCTCATTGAAGCCAGATGTTGCTTGTTTTGAGAGAATTTAGGAAAATCTGAAGCATGGGCCAAGACAAGCCATTCGTATGGAAAAGCCACTGGAGACAGTGTGGGTGGGCCTGAAAGTCCAGTGGGGCAGGGTCTCGGGGAGTCGCCAGGACAGGGCAAATGGTGTGAGCCAGGTTGATGGAGTCTTGGATATGGTGCTCGCCTGCCAGCTCTGTGCAGGGAGGGCTCAGAAAAGGAACAATGGCCTCTGCTAGTGCTTCTGTGTGGGAGACAGCTGCCCCTCAGCTCTCACCCCGATGCCAGATAATTCAGAGCCTCCCCATATGTCTCTGATGCCTTTTGATCTGCTGCCCCTGCGCTGGAGCTCAGGGCGAATGACTCTGAGTAAGTCTGTGCGCAAGCCCTTTAAAAGGAACTGCCTGGGACTCCAGAAGTTTCTGTCTTCCACAGTCTCAATCCACATTGGTTTTCACAGCCAGAAGTTATGGAGACTTATCTTCCTGGTGCTGGAACCCTGGGCTGGGGGCCCTGGTGTGGGGCTTGGTCCCCTCGCTCCTGAGATACCCCTCCTGATTTTTATTCACCACACATGGGCATGAGACCAGCCAGTTCCACATCTCCACCCCTCTTACCAGTCTCAGTGTGGTTTCTTCTTTAATTTCATAGTTGTAGGACTTCCATTCAGCTTGATTTCTGATGGCTCTGAAGGATGGTTACCCTATAGTTTAGTTATATTTGTGACGTCGTATATGTCTTTTTGATTTGTGTTCTGGGATTCTTCAAATACCCAGAAGTGGAATTGCTGGGTCCTTCTCTGTCTCTTATTATAGCCTTTGTTTTAAAGTCTACTTTGTCCAGCAGCAGTACTACTGCTCCAGGTTTTTTTTCCATTTCAATTTTCATGAAATATCTTTTTCCACCTTTTACTTTCAGTCTGTGTGTGTCTTTAGATCTGTAGTAAGTCTCTTGTAGACAGCATATGTAAGGGTCTTTTTTTCTTACTTTTTCAGCCATCAAATGTCTTTTGATTGGAGCATTTAATCCATTTGAACTTAAAGTAAGGTACGAGGCATGCCAAGACCAGATGCTGCTTGTTTGAGAGATTGTAGGAAAGTCTGCCTGAGCCAAGACAATCCATTTGTATGGAAAAGCCAATGGAAACATTTTGGGCGGGCCTGCAAGTCAGGTGGGGCGACGGCTCAGGGAATCGCCAGGGCAGGGAGAACTGTTACTCAGATTGTTGGAGGCTCAGATATGGGGCCTACCTGTCAGCTCTGTGGAAGGAGGGCCCGGAAAAGGAACGACGGCCCCTGCCAGCACTTCTGTCTGGGAGAGAGCTGCCCCTCCGACCCTTGCCCTAAAGTCGAACAATTCAGTTCCTCACCATATGTCCCTGGCACCTTTCCAGTGTCCGCCCCAGGGCTGGAGCTCAGATCAAGTAAGTCCAAGTAAGCCTCTGGGGACCTTTCAGAGAAATGCCTGGGACTCCAGGAGCCCTCAGTCTTAGCCACAGTCCCAGGTGGTTTTCACCCGCGGAAGTTATGGAGACTTCTCCTCCCAGCACTGGAACCCTAGGCTGGGGGCTCATGTAGGGTTGGGACTCCTCATTCTTCAGCAGCCAAGATACTCTTCCCAATTTTAACTGCCACACGTGGGTGTGGAAACAGTCTATTCCTTGTCTCCATCCTTCCTACCAGTCTGCTTGTGGCTCCTGCTTTATATCCTTAGTAAGAGGACTCTTGTTCAGCTAGATTTCAGGGGGTTCTGAATAACGGCAGTTCTGTAGCTTAGTTGTAATTTTGCTGTGGTTTGGGAGGATGTGAGTACTGCATTTACCTCCTCTGCCACCTTGACTGCTGTTCTGTCCATTTTTATCCCCTCATTTTTTGGGGGAAACGCCAGAGAGACAGGAGTCTCAACCTCAGCACTACTGACATTTTGGGCCAGATCTTTGTTTTGCAGGGGACTGACCTGTGCCTCTTTAAAAAATTGTTGAGTAAATAAACAAATGAATTTCTAAGTAGTCTTTATTCATTAGATTTCCTTTCCTTTTTTTTTTTTCCCAATTCTTAAAAATATAAAAATGTTAAAAAAAAAAAAAATCCAAGCAGTTGAAGTAGAAAGGCAGCTTATTTTTTCTGTTGGTTTAATGTCTTCTTAAAGTAGATAATACATTCTCATGGTTTAAAATTCAAGGTTATACAGTGAAAAGACTACCTTCTCACTTTATTTCCCAATCACCCAGTTCCTCTCCCTGGAAGCAACCAATTTCTTCTGTTAGAATGTGCTTTAAACATACATTTCCATTAAGCATTAATTAAATTTCCTAGTTAACAGTTTCACTAGATAAATACTACCTTTCCACCCTTAGTTACTGTGGTAGACAGACAAGAAACCTACCACAATCTCTCTGAGGACCTCTCCCACTCATCTTCTGTCAAACTTTTCTCATAGAAGTAAAACAGTCTACGTAGACTTCCCTTTCAGGCTCTAGCTAACTAACATTCCTCTTCTACTTCATCCTATCTTTGTCCTATGTATACAAGAAGTGAGTTTTCTTATGCAGAATTCATTTAACATTTTTAAAACTTATGAAATTTTGAGCTGTCCATAAATTTCTTCTCTACTCTAAGTTAGGAACAAATTACTAAATTGGTTTTTGGAGGCAAGTTTTTATTTGGTTTTTGCTGTTGTCATTAGCTTGTTTTTAAAGGACAGTCTGAAAAAGACAATTTTCTTTAACACACGCTTCTTTCGCATTTAATATTGTGTTTTCGACCATCTTTGGACATTGCATTAACATTTCATGACACAAGGGGGCACTAAATACCACTTTATTACACACAACAAAATGAATGTTCATCTTTGGTTTATATATATATATATCCTGCTTCCCAAAGATTTCCCAACTTGTCATTTTTCATATTTCGGCTCTGATCAATCAAAATAAATATAAATGGTAATGGTAATACAACATGCTACCTTACCTTGTAAATCAGATTTTAAAAATCTTGTTTCATATCTACTATTTTATATGCTGTTGAGCTACATACCAGTTTTAATGTAGAATTACCATTAGCACTCACGGAACAGATTACATGGAATCACATTATTATATCACACAACATATAAGTGCCATTTGTCCTGAATGTAACAACAAGCATCGGGCTCCTATTAAGCAGCACGGCTGTGATGAATCCTCTGCATCACCATCTCCATTCTTCACAATAACCTACAACAGAGGTTTTCACTCCATGTCATAACTGAGGAACCTGAGGCGCAGAGATGCTAAGCAACTTCTCCAAGGCCACATATAAACTAAGAGGCAGGACTAGCGCTTGAAGCTAGGACCACATAGTTCCTAGATCCAAGCTCTCCCTGGTTCACCATGTTGCACTGAAGAATATCATAAGGAAATGCTTTCATCTTACCCATAGTCATCTATCAGGTGAGAGCCGAGCACCACCACATCAAGGTCAAAGAACTCTGGTTCCGTTTTAATGCCAAACATGATTGGTGCGAGTTTAGAATAATCAGCACGATTGCAAGTAGCAACACAAACGCGAAGCTTTCGGTTATTCCCATTCTTCTCCATGACTTGTTTTTTTCTTTTTGAAAGGTCCTTAAAATAGAGTTCCTGAAGTTTCAAAAATAAAAATGATTTATGATCAAAATGATATATGCCAGGTATGAACAGAATTTTGCGGTTGTAAGTCCTTATCTACTTATTTTCCCACCTCATTTGTGTGTGGCACAGCCATTGGTGTACCCAGAGTTATGAAATTCCGGTTGACTAACTATAACTCCACCTCTTTCTCTCAAGCTTAAGAAAATATACTGGAATGCAATTAAGAAACAGTGACGTAAATCAAGTCTCACTTAAAAGGCAAGTAAACATCAGCTCTTAGTTAAAAATTACTTGCCATACCTCACAATTGATTCCAACATACCAGACTATTGTAAAACTTTGAGAATTACTGTTCTGGTTCAACTCCCTCACTAACAAAAAGGGAAACAGATCTTAAGAGGGGAAATTATTTGCTCTAGGTTCAAGATCACATCTGAAGGGATGAGATCTATCCCACCTCACAGCATACACCCCTATATACAAAGCACTGTGATTAGTGCTGAGGAAGAGAAAGATGAGTAACATAAAGATTTAAAAACAACCCCTCCCCCCAAAAAACACACACAACCCTACCTTTAAGGCCTCATTAGCACTTACTGCCAGTGATTACAAACTTGACAACTCCAAATGCCAACCAGCATTTCCTGTCCCATATGCACCTTAAAGTCACTATCCCAAATAGAACTCATTTTCCTCCCCAAACCTGTTTCTCCTTCCTCGTTCTCTAACTCACTTATGGATTTCCATTCATCCAAATGCTTTGACATCCTTGTCTCCTCTGTTCCTCACCCTGTACCTCCTCAAGCCCTATCAATTCCACCTCCTGAATATCTTTCAAATCTATCTCCCCCTCTCCATCCCCATCAATGCATCTCTTCGTCCAGTTCCTCATTAGGTCTGAACTATGGTAACAACGGTCAAAGTTTATTTGCCTGTGCCTAGTCTTGCCCCATCTCCCACAAAACTTTCCAAGTAATCTTTCCAAAGTTCATCAATCTGATTGTCATGCTGAACAGGATACATCACCTACAGATAAAGTCCAAATTGCTGATTTGGACCTAGCCCATCTTCCCATCCATCTCTCCCCTAACTACAATTATCCTTTCTCTGTGCCAAAGCCATACTGAAGTCCTGAAGTTCAACCAGTGGGTCTCCATATCTGTGCTTTTCTAGATGCAAGTACCTCTAACCTAAAACTTCCTTTCCCTCTTCCCTGGACTCTTCCTCCTACCTCAAAACTCAGCCTTAGTGTCACCTCCTTTGGAAGGCTTTCACATACACCTCATTCCTCCACCCCACCTCACCCCACGCCACCCGCCTTAGCTGCTGCCTGCCCCAGAGTGCCATGGCCCCGCCGCACAGGTGTATGCTATCGCTCAACTCCTCCGCCTTCCTACCCCCCCACCGCCTATCCTCTCCAATCAAAAAGTAAAAATCAGGGGCAAGGCATAAGAGGTATGCTTTATGGGGCATTTTAAACTTCTTTATATCAACATAAAATTTCACTTCACGGAATGATCTCAAAGTTTATCTTTCAGGAAGTGTATAAATGTTTACAATTTGCACTCAGGAATCCAGAGAAGCTTGAGTAAGGACGCCAATAAAAAGAGAGCTGCCAGGCCTGGCCCGGTAGCTCAGCTGGTTAGAGCATCATCCCCACACGCCAAGGCTGTGGGTTCCATCCTTGGTCAGGGCCCAGATAAGGCTCAACCAACGAACGCGTAACCAAGTGAAACAAATTGATGTTTCTCTCTTTCTCTCCCTCTCTTTTCCTTTCTCTCTCAAAAACTAAGTATGTTAAAAAAAATGGTTGTTTTAAGTTTTCTTGTACATAATCCTCTTTTCCAATCATCATTCAATTTAATCTGAATAAACTGTTGGTGATATTTAATTTGCTGGGTGAGGCAAATAAATCATTTGTGGTTGGTTAATTTGTATTTATTTTAAAAGAGCAATAAACTTTCCACCTGGAAATACTAAAATGCTTAGCATTTACCAGGTAATTCAAAGGTTATTCTACCAAAACTGAAAGTAAGCTAGCTATATAAACTATAAAAAATACAAAGTAACTTAGGCCAAAACTGTAAGAAGTTAAATCTTAAAAAGAAAATAATCATAAAATGACCCTCTAAGGGGTGAATTCTTTTTTAAAAATAACAATTTAACTTATTTTTTTATTAGGTAACACATTCACATGGTTTAAAACTGAAGTTGCAAAAGGCTATTAGCAAATAGTCTTCCCTGTTCCCAGCCATGCAGTTCTCCCTGGATGCTAAGAGTTACTAGTTTCTTATCTATCCTTCTATAGATAAACTATGCATATATAAATAAATGCACAGCCCTGGCTGGCGTGGCTCAGTGGACTGAGCACCGGTCTGTGAACCAAGGGGTCACTGGATTGATTCCTAGTCAAGGCACAGGCTTGGGCTGTGGGCCAGGTCCCCAGGAGGAGGCGTGAGAAAGGCAACCACACATCAATGTTTCCCTCTTTTTCTCCCTTCTTCCCCCTCTCTAAAAATACATAAATAAAATCTTTAAAAATAAATAAATGAATAAATGCACATATACTTCTTTAACAGTAAACATTTGCTAAGCACTTCTGAGGTGCCAAGCGCTGTGTTGAGGATCTTTACAATTATTAACTCCTTTCATCCTCACAACCCTATCTTATTTGTCCCCTTTTACAACGGCATCCTGAGGTACAACAGAAAGTAATTACTTGCCCCAAATCACAGTTAACAACTGCCAGAACCAAAGTCAAACCCAGCACCCTGGCTGGGTGGCTCAGTTGGTTGGAGCGTCCTCTCACAGGCCAAGGTTGCCGGTTCTATCCGGTCAGGGCACATGCAAGAATCAACCAGTGAATGCACAGGTCATGTCTCTCTCTGTCTCTCCTTTCCCCTCTCTCTCTCAAATCAATAAATAAAAATTTAAAAATAAGTAAAGTTAAATTTTAAAAAAAAGAAAGAATCAAACGCAGCACTCAGAGCACTGCTCACATCCAGCACTGGCCCTGTGTCTGTTGGTCTCATAAATATCCATGAGTGAGAACTTGCTGTGCCTGGTCCTGCCAAGAGAACTGACACTGTAGTCCCCGCATCTGACGTTTCACTTTTTGCGGTGTCAGTTACCCACGATTTGGGACTATTACATGGAAAATTCCAGAAATAAAGAATTCTTAAGTTTTAAATTTTATGATGTTTTCAGTAAGGTGATAAAATCTCATGATATCCCATTCTGTCCTGCCTGGGATGTGACCCATCCCTTTGTTCAGCGTTGTATGATATATATGCTCCCAGCCACTAGTCACTTAATAGTAGTCTCTGTTATCAAAACGACTGTGACAGTATCACACTGCCTGTGCTCAGATAACCCTTATTTTACTTAATAATGGTCCCAAAGTGATGCTGGCAGTTCAAATATGCCACAGACAAGCCGTAAAGTGCTTCCTTTAAGTGAAAACGCAAAAGTTCTAAATTTAATAAGGAAAGAAAAAAATCACATGCTGAGGTTGCTAAGATCTACAGTAAGAATGAATCTTCTGTGTGTGAAATTGTGAAGAAAGGAAAAAAATTGTGCCGGTTTTGCTGTCACACCTCAAACTGCACAGGTTAAAGCCACAGTGCATAAGTGCTTTAGAAAAGGCATTAAACTTCATCACAGTTAAGTACACATATGAAAAAAAAACTATATATACGGTCTAGCACTATCTGCTGGTTTCAGGCATCCACTGAGGGTTCTGGAACAGGTCCTCCATAGATAAAGGGGGACTACTGTGTATCACTTGTCCCCGAGTGCAGAGGGGATGAGACTCACAGCAATAAAAGAAGGAAGTGGCTATATAAAAAGTGGTCTGAAATGCAGAACACTGTTCCTGAGCTATCGTTGGGTTTGCCTTCTTTCAGGGCTTCTATAGTTGGGTTAACCAGTTATCTACAATGCTAAGCTGTAACCCAGCCCTCCTATCAAAGGAGCAAAGAATACTTTTCCGTGCTGTAACAATTTTATAAGTGTGCTCAGGATGGGGGGGGGGGTGAAATAAACGCATATCAGACTTCCAAGGAAGCCCAGGCTAAGAAAGTGGTCAGGGTTGGGCTCAGACTTTCAAAATCATCTTTTAGTTCAACCTTTATACCCTGGCAACTTGCCTGCCAAGTAGCTCTCTGTCCTGTCTTGCACAACTCCATTAACGCACACTATCTTTCGGGACTGCCCGTTTATTCACTAGACAGCACTGCCCTGAGAGTCCTGCCTGGCCTCCCCCAACACCGCCGCCCCCCACCCCAACTTCCCGGTTACTCGCCCGGGGCCGCACTGAACCTGTCTGCTCCATCCGCCACAAGGTGGGGCCTATAACGGGACTAAAGAGTGGCCCTGGCGTGTAGGCCTGCGGGAGACAGGGAGCGGCCCTGGACCGGTGTGCGCCGAAGGCTGCGGCGCGGTGCAAAGCCGCGGACTGGGGGCCCGGGAAGGAGGCCCTAGAGGCCAGGAGGATGCTCTCCCCGAGCCCGCCCCCCGCGTCCCCGACGGACGCGTGGCTCTCACCGGTAGGTAGTCTGGCTCCCTCCCGCGCCACCGCCTCCGCCTCCGCCGCCGTCAACGCTGCTGCCACGCCTTGACGGCGAGAGCCGGGGGCAGCGCCAGGAGGTAGGCCGTGTGCAAGCCTGCCCCCTCCGGTTTTCGCAACTCCCACGGCTCCGGGACGGGTCGCTCGACCCCAGCTCCGCACCCGCCGTGCACACCCACCCCAAGCACCGAATCGGCGAGCGCGCCCTTACGTCACCTGAAAGGAATCCTATGATTGGCTGTGCCTTTCTATGCCCCACCTTTTACCAAAAGGTTTGGCGGAGGTGGAGCCAAGCGCCTTCTCTGGTGCTGGCATCGTTGGTACCGACGGCCCTCGCTGTCGCTCGCGGGTCACTCGACCATTCGGACATCCGAGTCTTCCCACGGGGTATTTGTTTCGGCCTTCCGTTCCCTCAGTCATTTCAGAGGCCATGGCCAGAATTATACTGTCGTGTGGCCGGGCCACCGAGAACCGCCTCGGGAGTTAAGCCTCGCCACTCCAGAACCCCGACTGCTAGAAGGCTCTGGTGGCAAGTACTAGCTGATCCTTATAAGGAGCTCCGCCCGGGCCTCCCCTGCGGAGAAATCCCAGCCAGTCCGCGCCCAGGGACGGCCAGAGAGGAACAAAGCTGTGGCTCAAAAAGTGGGGAAACGCTCGCCCAGGTCCTGGTGAAGACTCTTAAATGATTGTTTCAAATTCCTGAGTCATCGCGGACAAACTTTGAGTTGGTAATAACAAAGCATTAAAACTTTTTATTTACAACCATTAGCTAATTTACCACAGGTGAAACTGAAAAGTCTAACAACTTACTGAAATTTCTTACAGAAGGTGAATATCCAATCAAACTTCTGCACTTGATTTTTCAGTTAATGACAAAGCTCTAATTTGCATAAGACATTTAACTTAGTTCCCCTGCAGCCAGCGTGAGACCACTAAAAGGTCACATCAGGCATAAAAGGAGAAACATTAAGGAGTTTTGTACCAAAAAAGTGCCATTGGATTTCTTTTTCAAATATCACTTTGGTTACTGTGTGGACAATGGATTGGATCAAGAATGATGGCAGTCTTTGAAAGGATACATAAAAAGTGTGATACCACACTGATTGTGTCTGATGGGGCTGGGAAGAGTTGGATTTTTCACTAAATTCCTATTTAAAATATCTTGTATTTTGGAGTATATGCGCATGTTTGGGATTAAAGAGAATAAATTAAAATTAATTGAAAAATGGTGGCAGTGAAACTCAATTGAAGTGGATGGACATGAGATTTAGTTTGGAAGTGGAATTGATGAAAATTAATTATGGACTACAAATGAGGGGATGGCAAAAAAAGGAGGAAACAAGGATGACTTCCAGGTGTCTGGCATTAGTAATTGGTTGATTGGTGCCATTTGCCATAATGAGAAAGACCAGGAGAGTGATCAAGTTTGGGGATCTAAAAGTAATTTTAATTTGGAATATATTATGTTTGAGATACCTATCAGATAGCTACTAAACAGGCAATAAAATATATGAATCTGCACACAGATTCACCGTACCGTCAATAAGTTCCCTGTTGTTGCTGTAACAAATTACCTCAAACTCAGTGTCTTGAAACAACACAACTGTGTCTGCAAGGGGTTTCATAGGGCTAACATCAAGGGAGCAGTGTAGGATTCACACACAAAAGAATCTGTAACTATGGTGATGGAGCTTAGCTAGACTTACTGTGTTGATCACTGGGGTAAAAGTAGGTTTATAGTTGTGAGTATATGAAAGAGCTTATTTTTGTATTATTAATTTTTGTATTATTTTCCATATGAACAACTGTAAACCTACTTTTGCCCAAACCTGTACACATGTATTGAATTATGTTGTACATCTAAAACAAATGTAATGTCATATGTCAAATAACTCTGTCTGTCTGTCTGTCTGTCTCTCTCTTTGAGAAAAAATATATCAGTGGGTCTGCCTTCCTTAAACTGCAGGGGAGAATCTGCTTCCTCCCCTTTTCCGGTTTTTAGAGGTGCCTTGACTTGTGGCCACTCTGGTCACATCTCCTTCTCTGACTCTCCTGCCTCCCTTGTTCACTTAAAAGGACGCTTGTGATACATGGGTCCACCCAAGTAGTTCAGGGTAATCTTCCCACGTCAAAATCCTAATTTAATCACATCTGGAAAGTCTCTTCTGCTATGTAAGGAAACATTCACAAGTTCCAAGCATTAAAATGTGGACGTCTTTGGGGAATTATTATTTTGCCTACCACAAGTGGTATTAAAAGTCCCAGGAGATGTTCAAGGTGGGCATATCATTTTTAAAGTTACATGCCACATCACCAAATACCCAGAACAGAACATTAATTTTCTTCTCTTGAAATTTAGAAAAAAATTAATTTCAAAAACAATGTTAAGCACTGGCTGGTGTGGCCCAGTGAATTGAGCACCGGCCTGCGAACCAAAACGTTACTGATTCAGTTCCCAATCAGGGCACGTGCTTGGGTTGTCGGCCAGGTCCCTAGCTGGGGGCATGCGAGAGGCAACCACACATTGATGTTTCTCTCTCTATCTCCCTCCTTTCCCCTCTCTCTGGAAGTAAATAAATAAATAAATAAATAAATAAATAAATAAAGCAATGTTAATATTCCATATTTTAACCTTGGTGTTTATTAAATGTCTGTGTTTAGTTTGTAAAACTTAAATTGTACACTTAAGATATGTTCACTTTTTCTTTAATGCTCACCCAAAAACATTTTCGTTTGCTTTTTTAGTGAGAGAGAGAGAGAGAGGGAGAGAGAGGAAGGGAAAGAGAGAAACATCGATGCAAGAGAAGCATAGATAGGTTGCCTCCTATCGCACCCAGAATGGGGTCGGCACCGGGACCGGGTATCATCCCACATCCAGACCGGGGACAAACTCACAATGTGGGTATGTGCCCTGACTGGGAATCAAACCCACAACGTTTTGGTTACAGAACGATGATCCAACCACGGAGCCACACCGACCAGGGCTCTTGTGCATGTTTTTGTACGCATAATATAAGTACAACATGTTTTTAAAACATTTTTTAATGTTATAGTTAGGAAAAATGTAACTAAAAATATAAGTACTTTAATAATAGGTAATATAGTTTTAAGAATCCGTGCACTTGCAGATTCTGCGTTTGACCAATATTGAGACTTTTATATTTCCATATATAGTCAAGTAGTTCTGCATTCACGGAATCACTTAACTTACATGAAATTGTCCTCTTTAAAGAATTTTCCCCTCTGTTCTCTTGAGGTAAAATTGCAGCGAGGAGCTATAGGAGGTATTTTCTCTGAGCTTTTTGGAATCACTTTCCTGTGGGTAAATATTGTTACATTTCTGGATCTCTGGTACTTGCTATTTAAAGAATGAATTAACATACCAAAAATCTCCATAAGTCATTAAGTTTGCTGGTTTGGTTGGTTTCTTTTGACTTTAATTTGAGGGCTCTACAAGCTTCAAAGAAGTACTTATAGCTTTGTAGTATAATAAAAATAGGTTTTTCTATAGATTACTCCATAAGCAGAAAGATCAATTCAGGCATTTAGGGCATAATTAGACTGTCAAAGAATCCTAGACCTTAAGACACCATTTAATCCAACCTTCTCATGAAAGGAGGCAACCTCTCTACAGCATCCCTGACAGATGTTTATCTGACCATTTAGGGAACATTTCTTCTAACAGGGATTTATCTTGCTCTTTTATTTGGTGATTTAATTATAAAGTACTGCTTTCCTAAAAATTCCAGTATTAGGAGCCTACTATTCTAATAAACACTTTATTTATATTCACTCACTACCCCTAACAACCTTAAGGTGTAGCTTCCATCACACCCACTTTATACATAGGGAGACAAGCACAGAGGGAAAGTTGCTTAAGGCCCCACAGCTGTTAAGCAGAGGAACCCAGCCCTTGATCCCACATTTTTAACCACCTCCCATCATAAGCAGAGCCCTTGCATGTTATGATATAAATCTATCTTCAGGTTGATCTTGATCATCGATTTGGGGGTAAGTTGTACCATGAGTTAGGAATTCCCATAATTCTTCTATTATCCAGCTCACATCTCTTCTGTATTGCTCACATAAGTATCTTAAGAGATTTTTTAAACATAGATTCTTTAAAATCAAGATATATAATGTCTATGACATTCTTCCATTGTACCAGGTGTTTGATAAAGCCTTCAAAAAAGAAAAGATCAGTTTGGCACAACTTTTTAAAATAAACTTTTAATCGAAGTATAATGAAGAAACCTTGCACACAGTAAGCATGTGCTCAATTCTGAATTTTCATGAACACCCCTAAGATAAAGAAAGAAAACATTACCAGCATACATGGGTAACCTACCCCAGAGCTGCCTATCCATGACCCATGACAAGACCCAGCACCATGCTCATGCATATTAATAGACACAGAGGTATTAACAAAGCATGTTAACCTGATCCTCTGAAGCAATTAGACTGTGGAAAACAGAGAGGATTGGTCAGTTGTAAGTGAATTGGAAAATGGGGCACATTAAAAACACTATGAGAAGTAGCACAGGTGGACCACGCAGAGAGAATCTGGTCCCTGACTTGCCTCTCTAACTTCAATCCATGTGTATCTTTAAAATAAATCATCTCTTTCTTAAGGCGACCTCTTCCTTGCAATCAGAAGACATGAACAATGAAACCGTAAGCCAGGAAGTCTCCCTGACCCCATCATTTCAGTCCCAACTCCAACCCATTGGTAGTGCCCGCTTAGAGAACTGTGTGGAAAAATGACTCTTGAGGCTGAGTTCAATGGAAAAGGGAGCTGTGTCTGCCAGGCTGTTTTTTAGGGGAGGTTGGAAGGTAGTCAGGGATCATGCCATGTACTTGCCATTTCTGCCTTTAACCAAATCAGAAAGAAATCAAGAGATGGAAAAAACTGAGCGATTAAGCACCATACTAAGCTAGATATTTCTGTTTAATAAACATCCTTTTCTTAGCTGTTCCACTCACTTTATAGCGTAGACATATACTTTTAATTGCTAGCATCTCTGAAGTATACACAGAGGTGAACACATCTTACAAACCAGATATCACTGCATAAGCAAGACTGTTTATAGACTAATCAAGTCATACAGGTCCCTCCCCAGAACAGAGAGAATTACCCTTGTTGTATTGATGAGGCGACAATGTATAGATGGGAAAGCAATTCTTTTTTCCTTAGCAAAAGCATGTAAGGATTAAGTTTACATTAGCTAAAAATAATTCAGTAACATCCTAATCTGTATGGAGCAACTTCAGGTTTGCAAGAGCATGAGATTGAAAAATACACTTGCAAATGTACTCATTAAGATACTCATAACAAGAAGAGAAGCCTTTTTGAAATTTGTATTTCAGGACCATTAATCACTATTGATATCCCTAATTACTAAGCAGTTTATCATGTCGGCCAATCAGCTTTTCAGAACACCTGTGGCAGTGAGCCATCCCTGTGCTAGCTTGCCCAATTATAGAAGTACAAATGAATACAATGACTGTGTTTGTTTTTGTGATATATTGCCCTTTATTGGGATTTTAAAATGTACTTTTATGGGCTATGCAAGTATTATATTTTAGACTGATAATTTTATTACTTACCTGTCTGCTAAGGAAATAAGGTTAGCCAGAGAGTGCTCAGTCACCCCTAGCTAATAGGAGTTCAGAAAGTTTAATTGGCACAGCTATTCTAGAAGAACTGGAAAAGTGTTAAAAACTAGTTTGCCATTAACTTTGACTCTGTTATATAAAGTTGGATCAACAAAATTATGTTAAAAAGTAACTGCTCGTTAAAAAGTTATGTGGGGAGAAAAAACAAAGGAGACAAAAGAGATATGCAGGAAATGTGTTCTTTTAGATGTCCGAGGATCAGGCTAAGGCGAACACACTCGGTACCAGCAATAAGCCTTTGGGAAATTTTCATGATTTTTCACGTAGGCTGAGGAACCAGCCAGGGTACTGGCCCAAACTCCTACAGCTGAGGAAGAGTCAACATTTAACAGTCAGCATGTAACTAAAAATGAAGGTGGGGTCCCACATGGCATTCCTTTGGGGTACTGAACTGGGCTTCTTAATACTTATGCAAATGCTTAAGATACATCCAAATGTACATAATTAATATCTGTAAGTCCAAAGCATGAACAAAAGGTCTCGACATCTCTCTTCTCATGTCCTTTATTCCCTTCCTCCGAAATGAATCTAATTTCAACCTTTCCAGTCATTTGCTTTTCTTCCCTACCCTGTGTCCGGTCCTTAAATGTGCCCACTCCCTTACGAATACGCTTCTGCCCCTGGTCTTCTACAAATGTTATTTTTCAGAACTCCTTTCAATCTCAAGCGTTCCATTTTGACTTCTATGTAGATAATTCCTTGGGCGTATACTCCAGCCTGATCACTCTAGTTCTAGGTCTGCAACTTCAGTTGCCTGCTAGATATTTCTTTACCTCAAACTCAATATATAAAATTTAGTTTGTATTTTTTCTTCTTGACTTCCCCCATTTCCCTTAATGGTATCGATTTGCCACTTTCATTCAGACTCAAAATCCCAGCATCATATTTTAATGTTTCCTCTCTGTCTGACTTTTAACATTCAATCTTTCAAATTCTTTAAAATGTGTTTTGTGCTTTTTTTGGGGGGTGCAATTTGCATCTACTCTTCCCCCCCATTTCTACTATCACCACCTTCATCCATTCAAATCTTCATCCTCTTACTTCCTTAATTCAGAGATGCCTATATTTTTGTGATTTTACCTACCTAAACTCAAAGTTTATTTTTAATCGATGTACACATTTAATGTAGTTTTTATAAACAAAATCTGTTATGTCAACAGTGTCTTAGAACTAAGCAAGCAGGGCACCCCGGACCTAGGTTATTGTGCTTCCTCCGGCCCTGCCGGCCTGCATTTCCTCGCTTCTCTGGTCTGTCCTGCACAGTGCTGCCTGATGAGTCT